>CAUYON010116692.1:0-22637 GCA_963573935.1 Arctocebus calabarensis
AAACCTAACAGCTTATCAACATTTGAAGATACTGATACTTGGTATCCTCTTAAGGAAAATTTGCCTCCAAATTTTAATCTGGAAAGTCACTGGAATAACTGTTTAAAAAAGAATTACAATAAATGGCTTTTTAGATTTTGGGTACATATGTTAAAAATTGTGTACAAATTAAAATGTCTGTACTGATGCTCAACACAACCAATAAAATCTCAACTACAAAAAAAAAAAGGAAAACTACAGACCAATTTTACTAATGAATATCAATGCAAAAATAATCAGCAAAATTTTAGCTAATAGATTGCAGTTACACATTAAGAAGAAAATTATACATGAGGATCATGTATGCTTCATCCCAGGGATGCAAGGCTGGTTTAACATAGGCAAAACCATAAATGTAATTCATAATATCAGTAGAAACAAAAACAAAGACAATATGATCCTCTCAATAGATGCAGGAAAAACATTTGATAAAATTCAACATCCTTTTCTAATAAGAACACTTAAGAATATAAGCACAGGTGGCATATTTCTTTAGCTGATTGAAGCTTTCCATGACAAACTCACAGCTAATATCATACTGAATAGAGTAAAAATGAAAGTGTTTCCACCCAGAACTGCCGTCAGACAAGGATGTCCACTATCACCACTGCTATTCAACATAGTTCTGGAAATTTTAGCCAATGCAATCTAACAAGAAAAATCTATAAAGGGCATCCAAATGGGAGCAGAGGAGGTCAACCTTTTACTCTTTAACAATGATATAATCTTATACTTAGAGAACCCCAGAGACACAACCACAAGTTTCCTGGAAGTGATCAAGAAATACGATAATAAGTCAGAATATAAAATCAATCTCCACAAATCAATAGTCTTTGTACATGTCCTTCACAGACAAATTGAGAAGCAAATCATTGACAAAATTTCCTTCATAGTTGCTTCAAAGAAAATGAAATACCTAGGAATATATCTAACAAAAGAAGTATAGGATCTTTACTAAGAGAATTATGACAGTCTAAGAAAAGAAATAGCAGAAGATATTAACAAATGGAAGAACATACTATGGTCTTCCCTGTGAAGAATCAATATTGTTAAAATGTCTATTCTGCCCAAAGCAATCTACAGATTCAATGCAATACCCATTAAAATATCAATATCATACTTTGAAGAACTGGAAAAAATAGTACTTCATTTTTTATGGAACAAGAAAAAAATCCATATAGACAGGGCTATTCTTAGTAATAAAAACAAAGTTGGATTCAATGTACCAGATTCCAGGTTACATTGAAAGTCCATGATAATCACATAGCATGATATAGGCACAAAAACAGAGAAATAGACATATGGAAAAGAATAGAAAACCATGATATGAAACCAGTCTCTAGTTGCCTTCTGATCTTTTATAACAAAAGCATACAGTGGGGAAAAGAATCTCTGGGAGAACTTGATAACCATGTATAAAAGACTGAAACTCGACCCACACCTTTTACCACTTACAAAAATTGACTCAAGATGGATAACAGATTTAAATCTAAGACATGAAGTGACAAAAATCTTAGAAGAAAGTGTGGGAAAAACTATTGAGGGTGTTGACTGGGGAAATATATAGTGACAAAGACTTCAGTGGCAATTTTAACAACAAAAAATAACAAATGTGATTTAATTAAGCTGAAAAGCTGCATAGCTAAGGACACAACAAGCAAAGCCAAATTTCAACCTTCAGAATAGGAAATAATATTTTCATGGTATGAATCTGAGAAAGGGTTGATAACTAGCATCAACAGATAACTCAAATTAATCAACAGAAAAAGAGTAACAGTCCCATCTACCTCTGGGCAAGAGAGATGAACAGAACCTTCTCTGAGGAAGACAGACAAATATCTAATAAGCATTTGAAAAAATGCTCATTGTCCCTGATCTTCAGAGAAATGTAAATCAAAACCACCCTGAGTTATCACCTATCCCCAGTGAGAGTAGCCCACATCACAAAGTCTCAAAGCTGCAGATACTGACATGGATGTGGAGAGAAAGGAAAACTTTTGCACAGTTAGTGGGACTGCAAATTAATTCAATCTTATTGGAAGGAAGTATAGAGAATCCTCAAAGATTTCAAATTAGACCTCCCATTTGATCCTGCTATCCCATTCCTAGGCATCTATTCAGAAGAAAAAAAAATCATTTTATCATAAGGACATTTGCACTAGACTGTTTATCACAGCTCAAATTACAATTGCCAAAATGTGGCAACCTTAATGCCTACCAACTCAGTAATGGATTAACATGATATGCTATATATATACCATGGAATACTATTCAGCCATTAAAAAAGATGGAGACTTTACATCTTGTGTGTTAACCTGGATCGAGTTGAAATACACTCTTCTTAGTAAAGTATCACAAGAATCAGAAGAATCCAATGTACTCAATACTAATATAAACCCAGTAGATGATCTATTACATGCCCACATAAAAGAAAAACTCAAATCAATTTAAAGGTGGGGGGAATGATGGAGTGGGTAGAAGGGAGGAGGGTGAGGGATGGGTGTGCTTCCACTTAATGGGCACAATGTTAGGGGGCATACCTCTTGGGGGCAAGACATAATTATAAGGGGGACTCTATACCTAACAAATGCAAACATTGTAACCTAATTCTTCATACCTTAAAATTAACCTGAAATAATAGAAACAAACAAATAAACAAAAAAAATGTTTTAGGGAGGGGTACTGACATCATACTTGATTGTTTTATTATATAATTGTGCCCTTCTCTCCACCAGGTGTTTAAAACTGACATTACTACTTTACTGTCTTCAGCATTATTCAAGTAACTGGAGACAGAAAAGTTAAGGCTCACTCTCTTTTATTGGATCTTTCTACTTTACTGGGGAATAAGTGGCCTCAACTAGGCTCATGGATTTGATTATCTTTTAGCTTTCAAAATGTATTTCCTCAAATTATCATTAATTCTTACTCACACTGTTTGCTCTGTGGTAGTCTGTGCAGTCATCTGGTATTGCTCTATTTCCTAGAACCTTGCATAGCTCGAATTTCTTCTTTCCCTGGCACATCTTCCTACCATAGTGCCAGAGCTCCTATAGAAGTAGGTTGTCAATAATGCAACAACTATCTCTTCTCTGCTTCTTAACCTCATTGTTTTTTTTTCCCCATTATATGTGTGCATTTTGAGGACTAAATGAGTGTTTCGGCCTTGGCCACATCAAGGACTCATTAGTGAGCAGCCTCTTTTTTCCCACACTCCAATCTTCTGATTTCTAAGGTGGTTCTAAAACCTTGCTCTACTGTTTCTGCATGCAAACTCTAGGATGTATAAAACATTGTACACTGTATACATGTTTACTTGGTGGCTTAGCCCATTAATGTTTATATCTCAGAATACCTGAGATTAGGTAATTTGTAAGGAAGAGAAGTTTATTTCTCAGAATTTTGATGGCTAAAAGCTCAAGATCAGAGTGCCAGAAGTTTCAATGTCTCGTGAGGGCCTAGTCTCTGCTTCAGAAATAGCACTGCATCCTCAAGAGGTAAATGGTAGAATGGTAGAATGCCAGAGGGCAAAAGGGACTGGACACTGTGGGAAGTTTCTTTTATTTATGTTTAATTATTTTTATATTTTAAAATTTTGTAGCTTACTACAAAGTCATATATGAAGCTTCTTTGATAATGTCCTTAATCCCATTTATTAAGGACCTTCTTTTATATGGTCCTTAATCTCATGACTTAATCATTTCCTAAAGGCCTTACCTCTTAACACTACTGCATTGGAGATTAAGTTTCAACATGAATTTTGAAGAGGACACAAGCATTCAAACCATATCACTTGGATATAGGCTGTCATAATAACAAGTGCTGGATTCAATATAAGAGAATTAAATAATCTCTTGAATTTATTCCATTATTCTGAGAGAATAGAATAGTATTCACACTGGGATTGTTGGGATATATGCAGAGATTTGTTTGGCATCATGGTAATCTATAAAGATACTCTTTTCACCTTTTAACCACTAAAGTAGCCTACTTTCAGGGTGAACTATCCCAGCCTTTATCCATTGGGCAATTCTGTCCTTGCTGAGAATGCTTCATCAAATTTTACAGTTGCAGTTGTGGGTACTGGCAGAAAATTTTAAAAAGCTGAGTGACTATTAATCAATTTGGGGAGTTCTTCATATTTTCTGTGTTTGTGTGAACAGGGTTGTGGTGTTGGCTCTGATGTGGTAGCTCACTTAGCTCTGAAAGCACTAGGTGAGTAACTTCCCAGAGTATGGCATAGGTATTGCAGGGACAGGGAACAGCCTCTAAAGAGAGATAGTTTTCCCCTTTTAACTTCACATTTGGACTGTAAGGGTATGCTATTCTCATGCTTGGTTATCAGGCATTTCAGTTCTGGCTAAGGTTGTTGTCTCATACTTTACTGTAGTAGTGGTGAGTACTGGTGTTTCAAAATGACAAAGTTGCTGAAGTGACTATTATGAGTGGTTTCTTCTAGCCTTCAGGCATCCCTGTATGTAGCACCTCAGGGTGAATCTGTGGATGTGGATTCATCTCTACTTCTCAGATAAGAAAACTGAGATACAAAGTAGTTGAGAAAATTAAACAATGAAAAAAGTTTGAAATATCAGGCCTTGCATTTGAACTCCAGCTGCGTGGCACTTGTATAGTCAGTGTTTGCTTGGTGTTAACAGAATGCATTCTTACTATGTTAATTATTGCAAAGATTAGCATGGGAAGTTAGGGGTTTATACATACTTTCCTCCTAGGGCCTGGAAGACCAGGATTCTTTCCTGGGCTTTTGGGATGATTACCATAACTACACAGCACAATTGGCTCCCTAGGGGAGGGGCCCCCTTTGACACAGTTGGGGAGTTGGGGGATCAGGGAAGCTTATATTGCAACTGCTGGTTCTAGGCATATAGTGCTTTAGTTGCTCTCCTGGAAATAGGAAATTCCATCAAAATTTTTTTGCTTAAGTGAGACATTTTACCCAGCTAGATTTGCACCTCTAAGCTACGTCAGCCTTACTCCACATCTCTCTAAACTTAGAGTGATTCTAAATGAAATCTAGCTGGAGGGTATCAGATTATCAGAAGGTAAAATTCATCTGGAATGCTAGTAGCAAAACCTCTAGGGAGTGGAGAGTTAAGTTTTCTAGGATTTTCAGTGGAAAGAGGCTTATTTATGAATGTAACTGGAACACATGGTGAGAGAACCTAAATAAGGCATTCAGGACAGTATTATTAGCCCTGTGTTAAATAAGGCATTCAGAACAGTATTATTAGCCCTGTGTTCACTAACTCCTCAAAATTTTCCTATTCTCCTTTTATCCCACCTTACACCACTATTCCTCAAACCTGGATGAAACTTAAAACTCTGCTTATGCCTCAGGATGCCCAGTGATACTGGGTGTAAATTGCAGGAATAGAGGAATCTATGAAAGTATTATGTCCTCTAGTATAAACTGCTTTCGTTTACTTGGAATTATTATTATTTTTTTGAGACAGAGTCTCACTATGTCACCCTCAGTAGAGTACAATGGAGTCACTGCTCACAGCAACCTCAAACTGTTGGACTCAAGTGATTCTCTTGCCTTGCCTCAGCCTCCCAAGTAGGTGGGAATTACAGGCACCTGCCACAAGGCCTGGCTATTTTTTGTTGCAATTGTCATTGTTGGATAGCTGGCCAGGGCCGGGTTTGAACCCACCACCAAATCACTGTGCTATGGGCACCAAGCCTACTTGGAATTATTTTTTAAAAATTATTTTATTGAGTAGAGAGAGGGAAGAAGGGAGGGGAGTTGGGTTTTGGTGTGTGCCACACCTTTTGGGGGCAAGACATGATTGTAAGAGGGACATTACCTAACAAATGCAATGGGTATAACCTGGTTTCTTGTACCCTCAATGAATCCCAAACAATAAATTTTAAAAAATATTTTATTGTTCCCAAGGTCATCACCTCCCTCATACTCTAAAGGTGTATTCTAATTCTTCCCCTGTCCTTAATCTTTTCTTATTTTAATCCTCCCTCACAATCTCCATAGGGTGATGATCTTTTTCAGGAAAAAACAAATTTTCATGAAAGAATGCCACTGAATTATCTTTTCTGTCTTAAATTTACCATATTTCCATTATCTTCAGATTTTTACCCTCTTCCACAATTTGTGATTTAATCCTTCCAAATTTTCCTATTACTTTCTTTGTTTGTAATGGATGATACAAACCAGTGTGGTCTCAGACTCATATTGTCTAAGTTTGAACTCCACGTCCAATATTTATTAGCTATGCGACCTTGGATAGTTCACTCAGCCTCTTTACATATTATTTTCTTAATGGTAAAATAGAGTGATAAGATAAGCTTCTTCACAGGTTGGTAGGAAAAAGTAAATGAGAGAATCCTAATGCACCTAGGAAGCACTCCATAAAAGTTATTTATTGGATAGATGCAATTCAACTATGAAATATAGAAAATTAACAGATCTTACGCAAAAAATGTGTTATATATAATCATAGTGATGGTAATAGTACTGATACTATGGTATGCATAGGTAGGATAAATCAAATGAGTGATTATTTTTCATCCCCTGTTATCACTGTAATCCAGTATTCCTGTTTTGGCAGAAATGGATAAAATTGTTATGCCAGACAATAAATAAACCATTTAGGACTACCACCATATTTTCAAAATCACTCAGAACTCAATCTGAAAAGGCGTCCCCTGCCCAAAGACCATCAATAAATATAGTTACTAAATTTGTTTAAATCACTTCAAATAGATGTAAATCTAATAATTCATAATTATCCTCTTAAGGTATCTTTAAGATAACCTTTTTTGTCACCTATGAAGAATTATAAACAACTAAATCATTATTTTGAAACCGCCTAAATAAAAGGAAGGAATGAAGCATTATTCCTGCTTTTCGTTTACAATTTATATCTCAAAGTAATAAAATTGCTGATGAAGGGCCTGTCGAAGTGGCTCACGCCTGTAATCCTAGCACTCTGGGAGGCTGAGGCAGGTAGATTGCCTGAGCTCACAGGTTCAAGAAAAGCCTGAGCAAGAGCAAGACCTGTCTCTAAAATTAGCCAGGCATTGTGGCAGGTGCCTGTAGTCCCAGCTACTCAGGAAGCTGAGGCAAGAGAATTGCTTGAGCCCAAGAGTTTGAGGTTGCTGTGAGCTATGATGCCAGGGCACTCTACTTGAGGGTGACAAAGCAAGACTCTCCGTCAAAAAAAAAAAAAATGAGCTGCAATGAATGATCTGGTGCAAATATCTTTGTTGTCAAGTGACTTTTGGTCCTTTGGATATACACGGGGAAGAGGAATTGCAGGATCAAACGGTAGGTCTATATTTAAATCCCTGAGTGTTCTCCAAACTTCCTTCCAAAAGGAACAGACTAGCTTGCATCCCCACTGGCAGTGCAGAAGTGTTCCCTTTTCTCCACTCCATGCCAACATCTGTAGTTTTGAGAATTTGTGATGTGAGCTACTCTTACTGGAGTTAGATAGTATCTCAGAGTAGTTTTGGTTGGCATTTCTCTGATGATTAAAGATGATGAGCATTTTTTCATGTGTCTGTAAACCATGCACCTGTCTTCTTCAGAGAAGCTTATTCATAATTGCCAAGTCATGGAAGAAGCCTAAGTGCCTATCAACCCATGAATGGATTAATAAATTATGGTATGTGTATACCATGGAATACTATGCAGCATTAAAAAAAATGGAGACTTTACCTTTTTTATGTTTACATGGATAGAACTGGAAAATAGTCTTCTTAGTAAAATATCTCAGGAATGGAAAAAAAACCATATCCAATGTACTCAGTACTCCCATGAAACCAATTTATATTCACTCACATTTGCATATGAAAAACGAAACACAACTATAGCCTGGGATGAAGGAGGGAAGAGGAAGAAGAGAGGAAGGGAGGAGGTGGGTTGATAGAGGGAGGGTTAGTAGGGGGACCATACCTATGGAGTATATTGCAAGTACAAATTGATCTATCAGGTGTAGAACACAAATGTCTTAATGCTGTAATTGGGTACATGAGGTGAAAGCTATGTTGATTAGTAGCATGTAAGCACTCCAATTTGTACAAATAATCAACACATCGAATCCTATAATGGCATAAATGTATGTATGATCTATGTACAAATGACTTAATAAAAAATAAATAAATAAAATATTTTCTTCTGCTGGCCTTAAAAAAATGCTGATGAAGGGAAAATTTTTAGAACATTATTACGGTAAAAAGATGAAAAAAAATAACAGGTACATTATAATTTTGCAATCTCTAACAATGTATTGTTTCTACACAATTATTGTTAATTGTAGCTAACTCTTAAAAAAGCTACATGCACTTCTTTTTTTTTTTTTTTAAGACAGAGTCTCACTATGTCACCCTTGGTAGAGTACTATGGTGTCACAGCTCACAGCAACCTCCAACTCTTGGTCTTAAGCAATTCTCTTGCCTCAACCTCCCGAGTAGCTGGGACTACAGGTACCCACCACAACACACAGCTATATTTTGTTGTTGTTGTAGTTGTCATTGTTGTTTAGCTGGTCAGGGCCAGATTCGAACCCACCAGCCTCAGTGTATGTGGCTGGTGCTGTAACCACTGTGCTATGGGCGCTGAACCTACATGCACCTCTTGTTGGAAATAATCAAAACTCCCTTGAAGTATCTTTGTGAAAAAATTGCACCTGAATCTTGTCAAGCTTATAGATACAAATATTGATATACAGGAAATACAGAGAAAATAGAAATATTTTAACCCATACCATAGCAAAGTTGAAAAGGTAAAAAAATTTACAAGTCACTCATCCATTTTCTTCAATAAACAAATGACACGAAAAAAGGCAGGATAGATTGGGGGCCTTAAGATAGAAAATTAAAAGAGGTATACATATTTAGCTGATAAAACTATACAGAAAATCATTTAAGTACCTCAAATTTCAAAACAGCAGTTGCACTGAGAAGTGGAGAGAGTGGATTGTGGTCAAACAGGGCAAAGAGAGATCTTCTAGGTTAGGTGGCAAATTTCTATTTATTAAGCTGAGTGGTAATTACAAATGTGTTTCCCTTCTTGTAAGTCAATAGCTATAATTTTATGTGATTTTCCATATGTATGTTTCCATAAAACACAATGAAAAAGTATTTTAAAGGGGGAAAAAGATTGAATTAAGTAATGGCTGGATATCACCTATACTGTCTTTTTAAGCCTTTGGTGAGGAAAATTTTCTCATTTACTGACGAACTGTTAGGTAGAGTGACTAGAGACAAGAATCCCATCACACAAAACAAAAAAGTTTTATTCAAAGCCAGTCTCTTTGGATACAACCTGGTCAGTGTTTCTTTCTCTTGGGTTGACCCCCCCACCACCACCACCAAACCCCAAAGGTGATGGATTGTGAGGACATCCACACACTATTTCTTATTTTTCCTTTAAGGTTTTAAAAGTGAAGCATCCTCTGTTTTAGACAGATATCATTAATGTAGAGGAATGGACACCATGCTTGCAAAGGATAGTTACTGATTCTTATCACATTGAAAGGAAACATTGAGAACAGGACAGTCTCCTGGCAAGCCTAGAGACATTTTGTGACTTGGGGGCAATCCCCCAAGTAACTCAGTGTTCCAGAATGAGATAAGATTGGTCACTCACTAGTAAGCATGTGTTAAACATTGATGCTTAGTAGTTCTTCATGAGGGTTGTGGGGAAAGAACACGTGGCAATCCTTATTCATACAGCCCTTATATGTAATTACCTGAACTCTCCACACCTGTTGTGTATGTCATTACCTTAATTCTTCACACCTGTTGTGTATAACCTTAATAAATAGCCATTGTGGAGGGCGCTTGGGGTTACCCTGCAATTAAGGTTAGCCTGCCTCCTGCAAGCTTGTACTTCTAATCCGTACACCTAGTTCCTTCCTGCAGCAGCTGAGACCAGGACCTTAAGTGTCGCGACATAGCATTAAGCAGAGATCATGCCAATATTCTCATGATAAATGTTTCTGACCAAGGGGGAGGAAAAACCCCAAATCTGTCCTGCTTCCTTACATGAAATACGTTATGTAAACACAACTGCCTAAACCTGTTTCTCCCAGAAATATCTATTCTAGGTTAATAGAATGTCTAATAAAGGCTCCAGCATATGTATGGAGTATCTTCCAAAAGTCTCTCTGTGCATTCCACCTCTCAGTTCTTCCTGTTTGTTATGGATAGATTTGCATATTCTCTTTATGTCACAGTAAATAATGAAGCCATTACCTGAGTCAAAAAGAATGAAGGGGCTTGAGATCTAAAGTTTTGGGAACAGCACAAAGCTATTAAAATAGTGGCAATTTCGGAGTGAAAACGTCAAAGGTTTAAGTTTGCTATACTTAGGGCTTGTTGTTTCTACCCCATATAGTCTGGAGAACACAATTCTCAAGTTATAAGTCAATCACTTAGTTTTATAACATATTGCTTTGTTTTTGAATTTATTTAATATCTAACTCTATGACTCTTCTTGTACTAGCAAATTGTATTATCACTGGGTTGGGTTTTTTTGTTTGCTTGCTTGCTTGCTTTGCTTTTTCTATCTCAGTTTGCATTAAATTTACAAAGTCAGCTAGGCTTTGGCTCAAATGTCAACTTACTGAGGGTGAGATTCTATTGATTAGTCTCTTAAGGACTTTGTTCATCTCAGAGGTCATAATTGGTTTAATTAGGCTGACACCTATAGCTACGTCATTACCACTAACTGAGGAGGGATCCAACCTGGCAGTGATTCTTTCTTAGAGAAAATCCAGCACCAGCAGAAAGTAGGGCTCCAGAACCCCAGAATAAGATAGGAAAATCCATGGCTTGTGGACCTAGGGTGTACTCTGGGGAAGTGCTGGTCAGTAAGGCAGGTACATCCAGAATATAGTTAGTTGGAAAAACACAAGTGATCTGAGCCCAGTGCTTGCCTATTGTGATCCACCACTGAATGGCAGGCCAGACATTGTCCAGGTACTTGCATATCATGGGGACAAGACTTTCCTTGGAGTTAGCCAGGACGCTTAACAAGAAAATAAGTTGTAAACCCACCCCTATACCATCAACAGAAGTTATAGGCATATGGGGCCCCCCTGAGAAAAAGGAAAATCAAAAGGCCTCTGGATTTCAGGCGAGTGATCTTAAGTTGCATTTCCTAAGATCAGCTACATATTCATGTATTTCACGAGTTCCTCCCTTGTCACTACTTTTTTCTCCCTTCTGTTGCTGGGTTTCTGTGTTTTTGAATAGTTAACCCATTATCCTGTCTCCCACTTTTTTTAATAGGGATTTTCATTTTTACTGGGATATTTGAGTGGAATTGTAAATCAGGTGTACTTGTCTAGGTTTAATCATTAGTGTGGTCAAACTGCTCTTCCATATCGTATGAACAAAAGTGAATGGAAATTTTCGTTTTAAAAATTGTACTTTTGGACTTAGCCTCTGGCTGAGAAGAAGGCTGAGCGTACGGATAGCAGTGAGGAGTCAATCCAAGTCTTGCGTTGGGTCGGGGGTGGAGGAGTCGGAAGTGGTTGGGCTTGGGGGGGAGGAGATCCGCTCGCACACAAGGGGAGAGTGTTGAGCCGCCATATCTGCTGCTGCCGCCGCAGTTGCGAATGCCGCATCAGCGCTCAGCTGCGTCCACTGTGCAGCTAAGGTTCGTGTGGCTACATCTTGGCCCCTCGCTCTTGCTGCCTCTAAACCCGCTGGCAGAGTCCGCTCCCTCCCTGCTACACATTAGTTCCTGAGACCATGGATCCAGGCAGCAGCAGCAGCGACTCGGCTCCCGACTGCTGGGACCAGGTGGACATGGAAACTCCCAGTTCAATCCCGAGTGGGGATGGAGTCTCCTTGTCGGCGGCCGAGGCCCAGCACGAGCCCCTCAGCTCTGCTTTCAGCCGTCAGCTCAACGTGAACGCCAAACCCTTCGTGCCTAACGTACACGCCGCGGAGTTCGTGCCGTCCTTTCTGCGGGGCCTGGCCCTGCCGCCGACCCCCCTTGCCTGCTTCGCCAGCAATGATGAAACCTGCACCGGCGCGGAAGACCTTAAAGGTAAAAGGCTGGGACGGGGGGCACCTGTGGAACCATCCAAAGAGGAGCCCTTTGTGTCGCGTGAAGGTTCCAGTTCACCCGTTACCATGGAACTTTCAGAACCTGTTGTAGAAAATGGAGAGGTTGAAATGGCCCTAGAAGAATCATGGGAGCACAGTAAAGAAGTAAGTGAAGCCGAGCCGGGGGGTAGTTCTTTGGGAGATTCGGGGCCCCCAGAAGAAAGTGGCCAGGAAATGATGGAGGAGAAAGAGGAAATGAGAAAATCAAAATCTGTAGTCGTACCCTCAGGTGCTCCTAAGAAAGAACATGTAAATGTGGTATTCATTGGGCATGTAGATGCTGGCAAGTCCACCATTGGAGGACAAATAATGTTTTTGACTGGAATGGTTGACAAAAGGACACTTGAGAAATATGAAAGAGAAGCTAAAGAGAAAAACAGAGAAACTTGGTATTTATCCTGGGCCTTAGATACAAACCAGGAAGAACGAGACAAGGGTAAAACAGTAGAAGTGGGTCGTGCCTATTTTGAAACAGAAAAGAAACATTTCACAATTTTAGATGCTCCTGGCCACAAGAGTTTTGTTCCAAATATGATTGGTGGTGCTTCTCAAGCTGATTTGGCTGTGCTGGTAATCTCTGCCAGGAAAGGAGAGTTTGAAACTGGATTTGAAAAAGGTGGACAGACAAGAGAACATGCAATGTTGGCCAAAACAGCAGGGGTGAAACATTTAATCGTGTTGATTAATAAGATGGATGATCCAACAGTAAATTGGAGCAGTGAGAGATATGAAGAATGTAAAGATAAACTGGTGCCCTTTTTGAAAAAAGTCGGCTTCAGTCCTAAAAAGGACATTCACTTTATGCCCTGCTCAGGACTGACAGGAGCCAATATTAAAGATCAATCAGATTTCTGCCCTTGGTACACTGGATTACCATTTATTCCATATTTGGATAATTTGCCAAACTTCAACAGATCAATTGATGGACCAATTAGGCTTCCAATTGTGGATAAGTATAAGGATATGGGCACTGTGGTCCTGGGAAAGCTGGAATCAGGATCCATTTTTAAAGGCCAGCAGCTTGTGATGATGCCAAATAAGCACAATGTGGAAGTTCTTGGAATACTTTCTGATGATACCGAAACTGACTTTGTAGCCCCAGGTGAAAACCTCAAAATCAGACTGAAGGGAATTGAAGAAGAAGAGATTCTCCCAGGATTCATACTTTGCGACCCTAGTAATCTTTGCCACTCTGGACGCACGTTTGATGTTCAGATAGTGATTATTGAGCACAAATCCATCATCTGCCCAGGTTATAATGCAGTGCTGCACATTCATACTTGTATTGAGGAAGTTGAAATAACAGCCTTAATCTCTTTGGTAGATAAAAAGTCAGGAGAAAAAAGTAAGACACGGCCTCGCTTTGTGAAACAAGATCAAGTCTGCATTGCTCGTCTAAGGACAGCAGGAACTATCTGCCTTGAGACATTTAAAGATTTTCCTCAGATGGGTCGCTTTACTTTAAGAGATGAGGGTAAGACCATTGCTATTGGAAAAGTTCTGAAACTGGTCCCAGAGAAGGACTAAGCAATTTTATTGATGCCGCTGCACCATACTGTGAGAATAATTGACTGTAAAGTTTACCACCTCTTCTTTACTGCCCATTGATAGACTTTTCTTCATATTTTGCAAAGAGACATTTCACAGCAAAAATTCATGTTTTCTCAGCTTTCTCATGTTGAGATTTCAGTTATATCGCTGTTAAATTTACCCTTGAGTTTCCTTCCTCTATACCACTCTGCTTTCTTAGACAAAATCAGTAATAGCCTTGTAAGTGACGTGGATGTAATTGGCTATAATGAAAAATTAATATATTTTTAATTTTTCATTTTCCTTTAGGATAATTAGACAACCCTTGTTCCACGCAGATCAGAGTGTGTCAATGTGTGTGTACATGTTGAAAAGACAACTAACATGTGAATAAAATATTCCCTTTGAAACTCAGTATTTGAAATGCTTTCAGATTATGTTTGAAATTTGTATGTTCTATTCAGTTAGCTTTTTTACTTTGTCAGGTAACTGAATAGGTTTTATCACTTGGATTTTTAAAAACTAGCCTTTATTCACTTTTAAATGAGGAATATACAAACAATGCACAAATTTGTATAAAATGAAAGTTTTATGTTGAAAAAATTTATTTTGGGGTTCTTCTCAATAAGCTTTGTTTTCTTTGTCTAAGTCCAATCAATAAAAAACCTTTTTTGTACTCCCCACACCCGCCCCTATAATTTGAAAGTCAAAGGCTCAGGACATCTTTATTTGTGCAGTAATTCCTCTCTTAGTGCCATTGACAGGTTCTTGGAAACTTAGAATTAAAGGAAACAACAGACTGCAGGTCTTCAAATAAGGTCATTCTGCTTATTTTGTTATAACATTGATGAAGAAAAAAGGATTTTGAATTTTGTTACATGTCATTTCACTAGTATCACAGTTTCTAAGAACCTATTGACAACATTAAGGTAAAACTTGTTGTTTTCTTTTTTCCCATAACATTGAGCATGGCCTAATTACACATATCCTTGGGGATTCAGACATATGTTGACTAGACTCTTACCTGTACTCCATTATCTTAACACACCCTTGGTTTTGTTCACCATGAAACTTGTGATGTGGGTCACAGCACATTAAGGGGTATGACTATTGAGAATGCAAACGCTTGCAATGGGGATGTGGGTCATTTAGTAAAAAATTAAGGGTTAGTGAAAGTCCTGAGCTGGTTAAGTGAGACCATTTCACCCTTCTACACTTCAGTGCTTGGAGTTGGTGGGGAAGGGAGAAGAAGGTTGTTATAATTACATCATGACTTACTCTTGGAGTCAGAGGCACGGGATGTTTCTCTGAACAACTTCTTGAGGAAAAGACCAATTGTGGATTCTGAGGTGCCTACGTTTATTGCCAGGAGAGCAGTCTTATAACCTGCATAACTATCAACAGCTGAAGAACTTTGTCTTCGTAAGTGGGTAGGGACCCAGTGCAAACACCTGCCCAATGGTTGGCAGAGTCAATTTCTCTTAGGCACAGCAGTACACTTGTAAGAAGGGTTTGCTTTATTGGCAAACCCCACACTCATGCCCTTGCTGAACAGGTGTGGAGACTTCTGCCACAACACCTTGAGCCCATGCTCAGGTAAAGGCAGTGTCTTATTCTACATGATCCCTTTGTGTACCAATATGCCTCTAGGATATCTAACCTGTCAGATAGCCACAGTGTCTTGTCACAGTTTCAGTAGTAGTTCTCTACTGTGAATTATTCATCATAGATCTTCAAGGTGCACACATGAGAAATAAGGATTTTTACTTAGTCACATGTCAACCAATCTAATCTACAGGTATATGCCTCATACTGTCTTTGACACGGTTTTTTTAATTTTTAATTTTTTTTTTTATTGTTTGGGATTCATTGGGGGTACAAAGACTTGGATTACACTGCATTTGTTAGGCAAAGTGCCTCTTAGAATTGTTAGACACGGTTTTTTAAACACTAGAATGTCACTGGCAAGAGTTTCATCTTACGGTTTTCCCTTCTTGGCTCTGCACTGAACCAATCCAGTACTTCATAAAAAGTTTTACCCTGGCAGCCACTTAAAAAAAATTATTTTTGATGCTGCATCAATCTCACTGATTCGTAATTGTATTCATTTAGTCATAGGATTATTGTGTTTATCTTCCACTGATAGGCCAAAACCACAAACCAGGACAAGACTAGCTCCATCCTATTTGAATAATTTGCTATCAAAAACTGGCTCCTTGGCTCAGCAGCTATGGCTCCAGCCACATACACTGGAGCTGGCAGGTTCAAACCCAGCCCCAGCCTGCCAAACAACAATGACAACTACAACAAGAAAATAGCCGGACGTTGTGGTAGGCACCTGTAGTTCCAGCTACTTGGGAGGCTGAGGCAAGAGAATGGCTTAACCCCAAGTGTTTGAGGTTGCTATGAGCTGTGACGCCACAGCACCCTACCATAGTGAGACTCTGTCTCAGGGGGAAAAAAAAAAACTGGCTTCTAAATGTCTTTCTCAGCCAGTTGTTTCTCTACCAGGAGCTCTGCACTCTCTTTGTGTGTATAAATATATATAGATATACCCCTATACCCTATATACATATACATTACATATACACACGTGTCTTAAGAGGAAAGGACATAAAACTTGTAGATTTATGAAACCAGTTGCATTTTAGAGGCAGATTATCCAGGCAGTTGGAGTCACCAGACTCTAGCTCTTTGAGGAAGTAGATATAAACTCATGGTAACATTTGTTCCTAACTTCTTGGATATTTATAGTTGTTGATACCCAGTGGTGTTTTCCAATACTCCAAATTGGAGTCATTCATAAACATGGTACTACTTACCTTAGGGGATCCGATTATTTATAAAACCATATTCAGGGAAATGTCTCTTCAGAAGTATTGTTTTGCTTCCAATTCAGTCCTGTTTAACTTAACTATTCTCAGAGCTTCATCTCTACTTCTTAGCAGGCATGAGAATGTAGAATCTCCTCACGTCTAGGTGCATGCATGCTGTAGGTACACTATGAACTTCCTACTTCAGGCTTTCTCAATGTCTGCCCACTGACTCATGGCAACTTTTCTCCCAAGTTTCCTTCTTTATTCCTCTAGTCATGTGACAAATCTGAGTACATTTAAAGAAAGGAGCCATCTTATTCTGTACTGTTGCAAAGATTCAAAGGTTGCAAGAAGAGTGAAAGTTTGGCCTGGGCAGAAGCTAGCAGAACTCCATGTTGCTCACTATGAGCATCTTCCTCTGGTATCCAGGAAAAATATTCCAGTGCTTTTATTATCTGCTAACATCACTGTTCCTGTCCTCAAAAGACAAATCATCTCTCAAAGTAGACACTTCTTTCATAGTATCTTGATTTTGGTTCACTGCAATGCAAGAACCTGCCCTTTTAAAAGTTGACTTACAAACATTTTGCAGTGCAAACACTAAACTCACTCATTTTAGTTAAACAGGATTATAAAGAACTAGGAACATAGTTACCATGTAATGGGCATTAAAAAAGAAAACGTCCAAGGGCGGCACCTGTGGCTCAAAGGAGTAGGGTGCTGGCCCCACATCCTGAAGGTGTGGGTTCAAACCCAGCCCTGACCAAAAACTGCAAAAAAAAAAGAAAAGAAACTGTCCAGTAACCACAGAAGTTTTGTCAAAGTCTGAGCATTTGAACATGTTCACATTGTTCCAGTGCCTGTTTCCATGTTCAATATGGCTATATTTTCTGTTGAGACTAATGGCATATTTAAAACTTTTTTTGTTTGTTATCACTCACATCTACTCATAGTTGGCCATTGAGGGGAAGGAGAATCTGATCTAAACTTCTAAGGGACACGACTCATTATTTCCATGGAGTGGAAAAAGTGAACTTGCCTTAGAATTTAGGAGAGGCTTTTTCCAAATACCCCATGTATGTGTTTGTTAGTATTAGACAAATCATCAAAATCAGCAAGGAAAAGGGAAAACAACCTACTGGATGGACATGCCATGTATCCAAAAAGGAGAGGAAGAACACTGTACTTAACATTACAAGGCAGAACTTACCATTTCCCACTATATAGGCTGTAGACATTCAATATTGGCTTTCCATGCAGTTCAGTCTTGCATTTGACCATGCCAGATGGTAGAAGAAATTTGTCTAAATTCCGAGAGATTCTTTTTTCCCACACTTAGCCTTAAAAAATGTGTTTCTTGGCTCGGTGCTTGTAGCACAGTGGTTACAGCGCCAGCCACATTTACCAAACCTGGCGGGTTTGAACCTGGCCTGGACCTGCTAAACAACAATGACAACTGCAACAAAAAATAGCCAAGTGTTGTGGTGGGCACCTGTAGTCCCAGCTACTGGGAGGCTGAGGCAAGAAAATCCCTTAAGCCTAGGAGTTTGAGGTTGCTGTGAGCATGACACCAAAGCACTCTACCGAGGGTGACATAATGAGACTGTCATTATTATTATTTTTTTTTTTTTTGAGACAGAGCCTCAAGTTGTCACCCTGGGTAAAGTGCTACTGCATCTCTCTCTTGATATGATGTATATCCAATATTTGGGGCACCAAGTATAGGCTTCTTTATTTTCTAACAGCAACTTACATGAATTATCTCCTCCTGAGACTACTTTTAATTGCTCTACTACAGTCTAATTGTGACCGTTTGCCACATCAATAAACTCACAGAAGAAGGACATATTTTCACATGGCAAGTGACCAAGAAATAATCCAAATGGCTTCTGAAGATTTAGCTGTTAGTCCCTGTATTAAATGTTAGTGTTTGATCTCTTCCCTTGAATTTCTTTTGGAACTCTGCTTTAACTAATGCTCCTATGACATACATTATTTAACTTTCTAAACAGCTTTAACTTCTTTTGCCAATTTGTTAGTGTATAAATTAAAAGGTGAAATAAAATGTGTTATTGCATTTATTAAATGCCCAAAGGCTTAGATCCTGAGTGATGCTAATGACAGCATTGCATCCCCATCCAAGTTCTTCAATGTGTGCTAAACCAAAAAGAGCTCTTGTCTAAAAGGGTAGGTGATCCATAAGCATAAATTTTATACATTTAAAAATGAATACAGAGAATTTAAATGTCAGGAGATATATTTAAGGAGGCCCTAACCTTAAAGCATGGTGACTAGTGCCAGATGAGAGGTCACTTCACAAGATCCCAGTGGTGAAAAAAATGTCATGATCAAAAGTTGACAAAATTCAAGAAGAACTGCTTGCCTCTATAGATGTCACCCTATTCAAAGCCTGGAGGAAACTGGGAACATGAGAAAGATAATACCAATTTCATAGTAGAATCTGACCTGTGCCCACAGGTGGTCAGGAGACAAATATATGTCAGAGTCACTCAGTAAGACAAAGAAGTCAAAGTTGCTGACTTTACAGACAGGCACCACGGCAGTCAGTTCTGAAGGTGATGAAATCACCAAGTCTTACAGACCCTCAAATATGAGTGTTAGACTCCACACTATCTGCCAATACCTGATTGAACTAGTGGCAACCAAAATACCACATGTGACTTGAGTATGCAGACTGGTAACAGTTAAAATGAAGGGCAAGTTCGGCTTAGGGTGTCTCTTGGGCCCTCAAGCCTGCCAATAGCTCCCATCATTGAGATGGTGGCCAGAATAAAAATATGTTCTTCTCCTGACATGGAATATGCCTAGCACTGTGCTGACTTCTTTCCTTTTTCATGTCATTTCTGATAGTGATCTTGGTAATCCATAAATGTGGCTATAACCCATGGCAGAGAGAAAAAGTAATGACCCATGGAGCCACCAATCAGAATGCTGAGAAAATAACATAGGTTCTCCTCTGTAAGCTTCTGGTCTCTCATGCATTAATATGGAGATAATGGCAGTTACTTGTGTTGTAAAACTGTTCTAAGGACTGGAAAAGGTTCACGTACAAAAAGTGCTGGAACATAGTGTGTGGCTCAGTAATTTTTAGTTTATTCCCTTCAGTCCATATCAAATGCTCACCTCTGGCTATGTTTTCTACCCTAGGAGCTCATAGTCTGCTTTCTTACTAGATTTGCTGATTGCTGACCCAACAGCCCTCCCCACCATTATTAGGTTGTAAAAACACTGATTTTGTTCAAGAAAGCAATATGTCCTGTCCTGAGAGGCTTCCTGAAGATTTTTCCAATTATGTCCATGACAATTCCCTTTGTCCAATGATGGCTTTTCAACCTTGTCTACAACTATCAGTGGACATGTGACACAGTTCTGCCCAATGAGGTGTACAAGGAATGTGTTGAGATTTTCGTAGATAATACTATTTCTTAATAAGAAGGACAGGCATGAGAGAAGAGGATGGTGGTACTGGGAATGTGATAGAGATACCTGGAGCTGTTATAGCCACATTGTAATATGCAGGAGGTCACAGAGTCAACTTGCTGAAAATGGTTGATCAGGAAAATGAACACCTTAGTGTTTTTGTGGGTCTTTGAGCAGTTGTGTTAGCACAAGTATGCTTCCAGACTTCTTATCTGGGGCGTAGGGGGGAGAGTAAGATCCTGTTTATTTATATACCATTCATTCTAAACTTTAGTTGCATAGTAAACTCATTTAAAGGTACTTTCAGAAATATTAATGATCTAGTCCCATATCTAGAAATTCTGATATCATTTGTGCCTAGCCAACATCAGGTCACTTAATGAAAGATTATTTTAATACATAGTTCTAAAAGATGTAGACATTTTAGGTCGTGTGTGGTAGCTCATGAGTGTAATCTCAGTACTTTGGGAGGCCAAGTCCAGAGGATTGCTTGAGGCCAGGAGTTGAGGGACAGCCTAGGCAGTATAACAAAACCCCATCTTTACAAAAAATATTGAAAAAATCAGCTGGGCAAGGTGTGGTGACCATGCACCTCTAGTCCCAGCTACTCAGGAGGCTGAAGCAGAAGAACTGCTTGAACCCAGGAGTTTGAAGTTACAGTGAGCTGTGATGGTGTCAATGCACTCTAGCCCTGGGTGACAGTGAGACACTCTATAAGAAAAAGAAAAGTGAACACTTAAAAAGTATAAGCACAATAATCACATGTAAAAATTAATTATAATTTCTAAAGATCTTTACATATTCATTCCTAATTCAAGTTTCTCAACTGCATATAAATATTTATTTTTTGAAATTTGATTTTCAATTCAGGATCCAATTTACTTTCATATATTTGTTGATATGCCTGTTAAGTCTCTTTCAATCTGTAGGTTGTCTCTTCTCTCTTTATTTCTTGCAATTTATTTCCTAAAAATCTGAATCTTTTATTCCATAGAGCTTCTTACATTCTAGATTTTGCCTACATCCTCTTTTGCCTTTGTTTAACATGTCCCTCTCTCCTGTCTTCTTTGCAAAATGGGTTGTTAGAGATAGAGGCTTCCTGAGATTGATATCTCTTTCTTTTTCTTTTTTTTTCCTTCCCTTCTTTTCTTTTTTTTAAATACATACTGTCTGGTTGTCTAATTTTTTTTATGTTATCAGACATTGATGATTGTTCCCTAGATCCACTATTTCATCACAGATTATAGAACCAAGGTATACAATTTATCTTTATGCATTTATTAGCTAGGATAATTCTTCAAAGAGAATTTTCTCCTCATTAACTATTTGATAACACATTGGATAGTTCATGTGCAAATGAAAGGATAATTATTTGATTCTTTCCTTTTATTTACCTGTTTACAAATAAAGGATTTATTCCCTAGTGCTTTTAAAGGTGACAACGAAGTATATTTCAGAATCAATCATTATGCACACAGTATTTAAATGTGTTTAAATCTTTAATTATTCTAAAGATGCTCAAACTGTTCCATTTTTAGGCATTCAGCTCCCCAGGTGATTCTGTGGTTCTGAAAACCATTAGTTTAGGTTGTTGCGAGTTGACTTTTGTTTGGTTTTTTTATTGGAACTAAATGCAAAACAGCCTAGTGTGAATTTCATGATTGGCTTTTGAAGTCTTTTCACATAATTCCAGCAGTCTTTGATAGCTTCCTGTTTTCTTGTACATCAGGTTGTTCAAGTCTCACTTTATACATTTCCCCAAATCAGCTAATTCATCATGTAAGTTTGATTTCTTTCGTGGAAAATACTTTTTAGAGAGTGAAATTATGGTGCTTGACTGTATACTACTGACTTCATCATGATTTCTGGGGCCTTGTAGAGGACAGAACTAAGAAGTATGTATTTTTTAAAGCAAAATAACATCATATGTTCATACTAATACTTCCCATTCAAATTCAGGGCTCTAGGTCATGTACCTTTTTTTTTTTTTTGAGACAGAATCTTACTTTCTCTCCCTTGGTACAGTGCTGTGGCTTTACAACTCACAGCAACCTCAAACTCTTGGGCTCAAGCGATCCTCTTGCCTCAGCCTCTCAGGTAGCTGGGACTACAGGTGTCCACCACAATGCTCAGCTATTTTTAGAGACAGGGTGTTGCTGTCCTTAGCTCAGGTGATCCACCAGCCTTAGCCTCCCAGAGTGCTAGGATTACAGGCATGAGCCACCATGCCCAGCAAGAATAGGTACTTACTTCGGTCAGTATATCCTTTCTCTGAAGCCACAAGTTCTGACTCCCAATGACACCAGTAAAATTATTCACTAGTGTTATCCTCCAATTTACAACCACAATGTCTAAAATATATGCCAGCACTACCATTAAAAACACTTGCACTAGACTGTTTATTGCAGCTCAATTTACGATCGCCGAAATGTGGAAACAACCTAAATGCCCACCAATCCAGGAATGGACTAACAAGCTATGGTATATGTACACTATGGAATACTATTCAGCCATTAAAAAAATGGAGACTATACAGCCTTTGTATTAACCTGGATGGAAGTGGAACACATTATTCTTAGTAAAGCATCTCACGAATGGAGAAGCATGAATCCCATGTACTCAAGTTTGATATGAGGACAATTAATGACAATTATTTACATGGTGGGGGTGAGGGAAGGGGAGAGCAGAGAGAGGAAGAATGAGGGAGGGGTG
>CAUYON010116693.1:0-15301 GCA_963573935.1 Arctocebus calabarensis
TATATAGTGATCAAGGAAATGCCATGAAGGATATCTGTAACAGTATGATCAAAATATTTCTGAATGTATATGAATCGTGCCCTGTGATTGCACCAATGTACATAATTATGATTCAATAAAATTATTAAAAAAAAAATTATAATACTCCACGCATACTCATAACAAAAGATGAATACAAGTCACATTGAGCACCTCCTATCATCACAGAAGTCAAATGGGACTTGAGTATTACACATTTAATGCAATTTTTTCCTTAAAATGTGTATACTTTTTTGTCTAGCCATATAGAAAATCCCAATCACCATCTGAAAATGAGGCACTGATTTGTGAGCCTTTAGAGTCCAAAGATCAATGGTCAATAAGATCACCCTTATGCCAAACTCCATTTTTAGTAAATCAACCAAGGGGGCAGTACCCGTAGCTCAGTGGGTAGGGTGCCAGCCACGTACACCAAGGCTGGCGGATTCGAACCCAGCCCGGGCCAGCTAAAACAACAACGACAGTTGCAACAAAAAAACAAATAGCCAGGCATTGTGGCAGGCACCTGTAGCACCAACTACCTGAGAGGCTGAGGCAAGAGAATCGCTTGAGCCCAAGAGTTTGAGGTCACTGTGAGCTGTGATGCCACAGCACTCTACCAAGGGCAACAACTTGAGACTCTATTTCAATAAATAAATAAATAAATAAACCAAGGACTTATGCTACTTGGGATGAAGAATCCCGAAGGGAAAAAAAATTAGCATTATATTATTTGTATTACACTGTGGAATTTTTGGCCCCTATCAAATTGTTTTTCTACCCATTATCTCCTGATTCAGGCAGGCAGGAACTATTATCACCATTTCACAGATGGAGAACCTGACACACAGAAGGTTAAGCCTCTTCCTCCTTTTTTTTGTAATTTATACCCTCCCTGTGTTCAGAAAGGATTTTCCATGGCTTAAAATAAAACGATATTTACATAATGACTAGCATTTGAAGTTTAGCTGTAGAAACATTTCCACATTTGGTCAAAAATTACGTGCAGAACATATGTTTTGACAATTGAAGTCCTTGAATTTATGAGGAAAATCACCATTTGCTGGTTGTATTTGCTCAATAAACTTATTGAACATTTAAAAAAACATAACTACTGTACTTGTATATATGTGACTGTAAAATAAAGATGTAAAAGGAATCAGAAATCATCGAGGCAAAGGAAGAGATGTTGTGTCAAGAACCAGAGACAAGTTCTTTCCTGGAACTAGTCTTCAGTTGGCCTCTGGGCTTCCTAGTGGCCAAAGTGAAAAAGGAAATGGAAATGCAATGTGTGAAAAGGAAATGCAATGTGACAGCTCTTCCTATCAAATGAAAGAAAAAGGTACCTTTATTTATTTATATATATATATTTTTTTGAGACAGAGTCTCACTACACACTCTCAGTACAGTTCTGTGACGTCACAGCTCACAGCAACCTCTAACTCCTGGGCTTAAGCAATTCTCTTGCCTCAGCCTCCCAAGTAGCTGGGATTACAGGTGCCCGCCACAATGCCCAGCTAGATTACCTTTATTTAGAAGAAACAACTGTTTCATGGCATTGAGTTCTTAACAAAATTTATCAGAGGAGTTATACATATATAAATGGAATTGATAAGGTATTAGATTATATCTTCAAGAGTGAGCATCAAAGGACACCCTTCATACAAAGAGTTTTCATTTGAATTTTAAATTTGATGCAGAGCCCTGACCCATAACAAACATCTCATAGAGACTTTCTATATGTTTTTGGTCTCCTGTAGCTATTAGATAAATTTTTCTCCTTTTCTTAACTAATAGTTTTTAAAGAGTGGTACACATTCATAGCTCCTGCTTCCCCATCACAACTCCTATTCACCCCTTAATTCATGAAGCCAAACTTCTGCCCCAAATCTCACCTGAAGATGGCTCTCCAAAATGACTTCCTGATCCCCACCAATGGGCCTGTTCACAATTTTCATTTCTCGGCAGATCTTGGCTCAAGGGCCACAACAAAATACATAGACCAAGTGGCCTAAGCAACAGACATTTATTTTCTCACTGTTCTGGAGTCTGGGAAGTCCAAGATCAAAGTGCCAGCCAATTTGGTTCCTCGTGAGGGCTTGTTTCCCTTCTCCCTGGGTCCTCACATGGCTGAGGACGGGTGAGAAGGATGAGGGGAGAGCATTGGTCTCTTATAAAGACTCTAATCCCATCACAAGAGCTCCACCCTTATCTAAACCTCCTCACCTCCCAAAGGTCCTTCCCTCTAAAAGCCATACACAAACATCCATCCCGTAACACTGAGCCTTTTAGCTTCATCAATACTTTCCTGTCCTCGGTTCTGGGAGACCCCACTGCCCTGGTTCTCCCTCCTGGCTGCTTATTTTCTGACTCCTTTAGATGCCATAGGACGCTTGACACATTGTCCCAGGGAGAGCTCAGGGGTTCTCAGAGTGTGGCCCACCATTCTACAATAAGTTGCCGCCTCCAGCCAACTTCCCTCCTTCACTCCCCCTTCAGTCTCATCCACCTGCTGGACATGTCCCACCACACGTCTGACCCGGCCCCTCCGAACATCATAACCCCTGCTCCGTGTCCCCTCCTCCTTCCCTCCCCGAGCCTCTGGCTCAGCCTGGGCCACCTCCCCCTCCTGAACTTCCACGGGGCCAGCCAACAATTCCTCCTCCTTTTATTTCCTAACCATTTTTCCAATGTGTCCCCTTCCCTCCATCTCTTCTCCTCTGGGCTGACAGCCACAGTCTCCTAATTCATCTCCTGGCCTTTCTCAGGTTCATCCCTTAAATTGATGCTAGAAAAACTACAAATCAGGACATGCACTTTCTCTGCTTAAAAAGGTAACATGAATACTCACCGCTTACAAGATAGATTCCCAACCTGCCTACCATGGCCTGTGAAACCCTCCGTGATCCATCCCAAACTCATCTCGAAGCTCTCCCCGCCCAGAGTGGAGCCGCAGTAAATCCACACGCGTGCCCAGCCCCACCTCGGCAGTCACACTTCATGCCTCTGCTCTTAACCACCAGACTTTATAGGCCAGGCTAGAGCTGGACAAGTATCTGGTAGTCTTTGAAAAGCTGAAGTTCTGGGAGGCGCCTGTGGCTCAGTGAGTAGGGTGCCGGCTCCATATACCAAGGGTGGCAGGTTCAAACTTGGCCCCGGCCAAACTGCAACAAAAATATAGCCGGGCGTTGTGGTGGGCGCCTGTAGTCCCAGCTACTCAGGAGGCTGAGGCAAGAGAATTGCCTAAGCCCAAGAGCTGGAGTTTGCTGTGAGCTGTGACACCACAGCACTCTACCAAGGGCGATAAAGTGAAACTCTGTCTCTAAAAAAAACAGAAAGAAAGAAAAAATGAAGTTCTGGAGGTTCCAATTGCAGTGGGGCTAACCAAGCACCCTTTCCCTACATTCTCTGTGACCAGAGCTCCCCCTGCTCCGCCCCTGGTTCAACTTGACTTTGGTAGAGCTACCAATCAGGGCTCCCCATCCCCTGAGGCTTGGATCGTGATCCAGACTGGACCAATCAGAGACTTTTCCTATAATTTTCACAAGTTGGGGGGAAGAAATTGCTTTCTTTCTCCTTGTACTTACAGTGCAGAGTTGCCCACGGTCAGGTGCCTAATCAAATGGATAACATGAGAGAAGGGAGCCAACCAAGATATGCAAAGCGACCTGGCAGGCAAAAGGAGGGAAAAAGAAAGTTTGAGGATGAAGATGAGAAAGCTTCTGGCTGTCTGTGTCTTATGCCACCTCTATTTCTGATTATGTGGTTGATTCTGGTTTTTCCTCGAGCTAGTATGAATTGGGTTTCTGTAACTTGAGACTTCATGACTAATGTGTCAACCTTCCTAAAAGACTTTAGAGGAGACCCCATATCAGCCCCCTCCTAAACTGGCATGTCTTAGAAGCATATTAGGACAGAAGCCTAAGTTTTAATCTCTATGGCCATTCATGTTCTTCAATTTTTTTTTTTTTTTTTTTGCTGTTTTTGGCCCGGGTGTTTGAACCCACCACCTCCAGCATATGGGGCCAGCGCCCTACTCTTTTGAGCCACAAGTGCCGCCCTCTTCAGTATCTTTTTATAGAACCGATGTTAACATGATCTGCTGACAGATGACCCACGATGGTGCCCTTGGTCCTGACAATGACTTTGCTGATGACAGTTACCATAGTATCACTGACTTATTAAATGCTAGCTATGTGTCAGCACATGTTATGTCACGCAATTCTCATTACGTGTGTGAGAAAGCCCAGCATGAACCCTATGAATGAGATGAAGAAACTGAGGCACAGAGAGGGTTAAGGAACAACAGGCAAGTGGCACAGCTGAGCTGCAAACTCAGACTGTGTGACACTTTAGAGTCCCAGCACTTCCATGGAGACACCTGCCAGATGGCATCTGACAAACACAGCCCTGGTGAAGGGGAACATGGAAAGAACCAGAACCGAGGAAGCAGGTCACCTGCCACTTGCTGATGGTCAAAGGAAGAGGAAGGGAAAAAAAGCTCAAAGAAAATCAGCTTCAAAAAAACAAAGCACAGGAACAGAAACATCCCAATAAGCCCTAGAATAAGACTGTACTTTGGAAAACCTGTTATTTAAACAGTTGTCATTTGGGGGAGCCACACGTCCAATCGTGGGCTATCTGCTCCATCTCAGATCTCTGGGATGAAATGGACCGACAGAATGTCCTCTGCCTGGCCGTCTCTGGGCACCCTATTCCAGGAGCTTTGAGCATCTTCCCTGTTAAATCAAAATGGTGTCACCACGCTGGAGGTAGGGCCGGAGTCATGGAGGCGGGAAGGGCACTCCTCCGAGAGACCCCCTATGATGGATGTGATATTTCTTGGGGTGACAAGATAATGTCCCTCCTGTGTTCTCTTTCCACACACACACACTAACCGCGCCCCTCGCACTCGGCCCCTGTGGCTGTTGACTTGCGGCAGGAAGGCACCATCTGTTCTCATAGCCGGCCAGACGTCCGTCCGTCAGAGCCTCTGAGCGTGAGCAGTGGGAGGCGCGGGGAGCAGGAGCAAGGACATGATCCTTTGCAGGACCCCGGAGTCTCTCCTACACGCTCCATATGCCAGTCTGCCGCGCAGCCCACGCCAAAACGCTCCCAATTAGCCTTGAAGGGCACACCTTTCCCTAACACTGCTCAAGAGAGGAAAGGGTGGGCGGAGGCTGTGGCTCAAGGAGTAGGGCGTCAGCCCCGTATACCAGGGCTGGTGGGTTCAAGCTTGGCCCCCAGCCAAAACTGCAAAAAAAAGAGAAAAGGCCAGAGCTTTAGGATCGCTTCATGAGATTCTAAAGCTGTTACGCCAGATAATACCTATCACACTTCTTTGTCGCATTTATTTATAACCCCTTCTCCATCCATCCTTCCAACATCCTTCTTTCTGGTGACTTCCACACCCAAATATTTGACCCTATAACCAGGGGTCCTCAAACTTTTTAAATAGGGGGCCAGTTCACTGTCCCTTAGACTGTTGGAGAGCCAAACTATAGTTTTTTAAAAAACTATGAACAAATTCCTACGCATACTGCAAATATCTTATTTTGAAAGGGCCAGATAAATGTCCTGGGCGGTCTGCATGTGGCCCGCGGGCCGTAGTTTGAGGATGCCTGCATAAACCTCCTAGCTGAGGCCACCTTCAGTGACCAGCTCAGCAGCCATCTCAGCCCAGCCTCAGCCATCTACTCCATAAGCTGGGGCCCATCATGACCACCTCCAATATCTCCTATTACACCTCATATCTTAAGATGAAACATTTCACCCTGAGCGTCACCTCCAAAAATTTGCTTTATTCTCTCTGGTTCTTCTCCAACAGTTGTTGGTCCTCCAAAACTTCCCGGGCGTAGACCCTATGTGTTCTGATCATTCCATCGTTCATGTTTTCTTTCCATGGCCTGTTATTAAAATCAAACTCTCGGCCAGGCACTGTGCCTCATGCCTGTGTGGGAGGCCAGGATGGGAGGATCATTTGAGCTCAAGAGTTTGAAACCAGCCTGAGCCAGAGTGGGGTCTCATTCCACTAAAAATTGAAAAACTAGCTGGACATGGTGGTGGGTGCCTGTGGTTCCAGCTACTGGGGAGGCTGAGGCAGGAGGATGGCTTGAGCCCAGGAGTTTGAGGTTGCTGTGAGCGAGGCTGATGCCATGGCACTATAGTCTGGGTGACAGAGTGAGACTGTCTCAAAAAAATAAAGTCAAACTCTTGTGTAAATTCCTATGTATCAACTCCAGTGTCCCCCTCTCTTTCCACCTGGAGTTGTCTTGGAAACCTCCAATTTCTAGTTAAATTCAACTCCCCACCTGTCTCATGCCTGCATCTAGATAAACAGAAATGACAAAAACGGGCCAACCATGACCTCAAACCTCCAGGGGCTTGGCATCCCTCTGCCATCGTCCTGTTCATTCCAGGCTCAGACTCTGTGCGGTGATCATCTTCCAATCGGTCACCACTCGCATCTCCATCAGCCCTTCCCAGGTCTTCGCCCTCAGACGATGGTCTATTTCACCGAGAACACGGAAGCAACCAGAGAAATTCTTTTTCTTCCAACAACCCCAGGCCCCAGCCTCTGTGCCAACAGGCTTTGCCTTTTCTTCTGTCACAGAGAACAAACTGAGACTGTTCCTCGTGAAGGTCAACACGTCCACTTGTCCAAAGGATCCTTGTTGCCTTTCACCTGCATGGTTTTATCCTTGTAACTACCCTCTCCCTCTCCTGCTTCAATTTCTTTTTCTCTCTCTAGTTCAGGATATTGGGCCAGGTTCCTCTGTCCTATTCCCTTGCTCCTTTGATAGTAACTTTCCTAGAATGTTCTATAATTCTCATCTTCCATTTTCTCTTGAGCTCTGTTTGTGGAACACTGTATTATGGCTCCCAGCTAGTGGTTCCCCTCCCTTTGTAGGACTGTGTGTCTTTCTGTGGGGGCAGCACACCTCCCATCCCATCAGTGGGCTTGGCCACGACAGTGTCGGAGCAGGTCTGGCGTGGCCCACGATTGAGCTTTATGTCAGGTGCCCATGGCAAGCCTGCTCTTCCCCTATGCACCCAGCATTCATGCAACTCCAGATTAGAGCTACACTGTCAGCTGGGTCTTCAAAGTGAGAAGCTACGAGAACTAGAACTGCGGCTGACCCCCAGTCAGCAATGGGTAACAGGAACCACACCACAGCAACAGAACTGGCCTTGCCGTGAGCCCTGTGCGTTGGTAGCTGATCCTTCCTTCCCTGGCAAACGCTGACCTTCCAAACAGGCTTTTGTCCCTGTCACTGTATGGAAAAACTTCCCATGTCAAAACTACTTCCTTGTTATCAAATCCAGTGATCCCCTCTCCTTACAGAACCTATAGGTGGCTTTCGAGACGGCTGATGACGCATCCTACCTGACACGCTCTTGGGATCTGGAAACCCAATTTTTCATGACTTTTCTCACACTTTCACGGCCCCTTTGTCAGTCTCCTTCCTGGCCCCTTCTCTTCTGTTTCAGATCTACATGTTGAAGTCCTGAAGCTTACCTGTTCTCTATCATTTTTTCAGCACCATAGATAATCTCATCCATCTGTGGCTGGGACTCCAAAATGAATATGTCTAGCCCCTGCTTCTCCCCCGAACTCCAGGCTTGAGCGTTTAATTCCTTACTCAGCATCTCTGCTTGCATCCAAACTGGTACTCCTACTTACCTCCCCAGACACCACCTCTAACGCTCCTGCTCACTGTCTCTCTTTTATTCCAGCAAGCGACACCACTCCCTCCTCATCCCCCGTGGCTCAGGACAGAGGGCTTGAGATTGTCTCTATTCCTCTCTTCCTTTCACACCCTATACCCAATCCTTCAGAACTCTGGCCCTCGCACCAGACTCTCTCATTCCTGGACTGTTGCGATCACCTCCATTCTTACACCTGCACCCTCTCCACCAGCCATCCACCACTCCTGCCATAGGCTGAGTACCCACGATGGTCCATTGTTTTAAAAAAATCACTTAATTGCATTATCTCCAGTGTTCAAATATTTGCAATGGTTCCCCATAATTCTTCAGGCAAAGTCAAAGCCCTTAAGGACACCAAGGCCCTATGCGGTCTATTCTCTGGTTCTTTCCAACCATCTCCTGTCACTTTCCTTTTATACACTCCATTCAAACCAGCCTTCTTTTTATTCCCCCCCCCCCCCCAGGACCTTTGCATCTGCTGGTTCCTCTCCCTAGAACACTATCTTTTCTTTGATATCCTCAGAATGTCCTCCTCACTTTATTCAGATTTTGCTCAAATGTCATCTCTTCTTACTCCTTTTACCTGATTAGCACCTCCTCCCTAACATGTCACATTTTTTCCCCTGACCTATGCTCCTTCCAGCCCTTAGCATTAATAGGAGATAATTAATTGGGTTAGCGGTTAAGAGCGGGCTCCTGGCTTTGGCAATAAACTTCTCTGCACATCAATTTCTCCCTCTGTAAAACGGAGATCAGAGAAACAGCTGCCAGCCTAACACCGCCCACAAGAGTTGAAACCTGTAAAACACAGAAAGACAGAACCATGGCAGGCTGCAATGGTCGCCAGCTATTATGAGCTGACATTGACTTGTCTAAATGTGCATTTTCTGTGTTCCCCACTGGAGCAGACACTTTGTCCACCACATGGACTCCCGGCACGTGGCAGTTGCTGAGGCTGCCCTGTGAAATGCATCTTAAGAACCTCGACTTCATTTTGTGCACTAGCTTTTAAAAGCTCATGTATTTAAATTGGACTTTATTAAGTCTGATTCAATCCACGCTTCCTCTATCCCCGCATTACTTTCCCGTCATTTTGATTTGATCTTTAATTGATAATTCACAAAGTTTCCTGCCTCTCTCTCCCTTACTATAAAGTAAGATAAAATCAGGGAAACTGATGACGGAAGAGCTCCTGCTTGAAAACAAGCATGGTCTCATTCGTCTAGGAAAATATCAATCTCCGTCTATAATATTTACATAAAATGGATTATATTACCAGGTGGGCTAATATTGTGTGGCTTGGCTGGGGTCACTAAAAGTAAATGTCACATTAAAATGATTGCTTGTGACTCCCTAAAATTTTTTTAGATTAATATGAGGGTACAAATGATTAGGTTACAATGTTTGCATTTGTTAAGTGAGGTCCCTATTGTAGTTGTGTTTTATACCCAAGAAACGTACCATGTACCCTTATATTGTGCCCATCAGGTAGAAGTACAGCAATCTCCCTCCCTCCTTCCCTCTCTCTGCCCTCCTCCCCTCTCCCCCTAACTTGAATTAAATTGAGTTTTCCTCTTGTGTGGGCGTGTATTAGTTCATCTACTGGCTTCATATTAGCATTGAGTACATTGGATTCTATTCAGCCATAAAAAAAAGATGGAGACTTTACATCTTTTTTATTAACTTGGATAGAGTTGGAAAACATTTCCTTTAGTAAGGTATCACAAGAAGGGACGTCCTGAATCTTTTGTTGATGCCCTGTACCCTGATTATTATAATCAACAATAATCCTTCAAATAGCATTTAGGTGTGTACAAAAGCAATCTTCACCAACGATCATTTTATTTCATCTTCAGTACCACTCTAGAAGGTAAGAAGAGGGGCCTGGCATCATATACAAAGAGAGTCGTCTGCACCAGGAAAGGAAAGGTCTCCCACAGTTGGCCTCAAGTGCAAGATCCCCCAAGACAGGGGCCATAGGAAAGCTCACTATATACTGTGATGCTTGCCCAAAGCTAAGCTGCTCTTGTTCATGTTGCCATAGCCCCAGAAGCTGTTAAATTCAGAATCCCAGAAATCCTTCTGGCTACCAGCCTGTTTTTCCATCTGAGGAGCACGTGTATTAGCAGAGGTCATGGTAGTTGTTGTAACAGATAAAAACCCTCAAATCCCAGTGACGTCCCACAATGAAATTTTATTTCTCCCAGGGTAGCTCAGTTCTTACCATCTTCAGATGGCTTCTGGGGACACTGTGAAAGAGGAAGAAACATAAGGAAGCTGAGAGGTTCTCACCAGCTAGGCTAGAAGCTGCGCGTGTCACCCCCACCCACACCTCTTCGGCCAATGCTCAGTCATTTCACCACCCCTTAACTTCAGAGGGGCTAGGAATTGTGGTCTAGCTGTTAACCCAGAAGGAAGAGGAAACCTGACAGCTGGACAGCTAGCTGGTGTCAGCCACACCAAGCAAGTCATCTAGCTACTTGGTCAACATCCGCCCTGTCGACAAGTAGCAAGTTGAGCTTATTATGTCAAAGACTTTGGTTTCTAAATAAGGACATCGTCATCTTTCTCCCACTCTCTTCCCTGTGTCCGAGCCTTCATTGTACAAATTCTAAATTGTTTCTAACTTCACATTTCCCTTGATTTTTGATCCCTGAGCTATGAAAATGAAATGAGATAAAGGAAACACGAGCAGTCAGTTACCCAGGACAAAGAACAACTGAGAGGAGAGACTGCGAGTAACAGAAAAGCTCTTGTCATGTGGGACGTTCCCTCTCATCCCACTCCCGGCTTTAATCAGACGTTTCTCTCACTGGTCCCGGGAATAGACTATCAGACCTGAAAGGACTCCAGAAATAGAACACAGGGAAGAATGTGCCACTTTTACTAATCCATCATGGAACCTTGGGTAACACCCCTGAGCCTCCCAGCTGGTGTGCTAATGCCTCACACCAGGTTGTTGTAAAAATTAAAGAATGGCTACAAAAATCACCTGCCCCCATGCCTGGAGCAGAGTAGGTACTCAGTCAGTGCTAGTTAGCTTTGCATCTGAATCAAGTTCAAGGCTGTCGTATTATAGGATGCTCTGCGCCCCCTCCCGAGTGAGATTAACTAAGTGCACAGGTACAGTTTTTGATGTGCTTAATGACCCAAACATGGTGTGTTGGAAGCCACAGTCACCAGGAGAGATCCTGGAGCTGCCTCCTGGCGATGAGAACACAGCTGGGACCTGCGAGCTGCTCTCACATGCCTGGGCCTCCTCTCTGCCCCACTGTTACTCCCTCTTCCCATCCTGCCCTCCATGCATCTGACTCCAAGCCAGGGACGGCCACCCCGACCAGCCACAGCCCTGAAACGAAACCCATCCCAGACACAGTGACAGTCTCACTGGCTTTTGCATTTCCTTGCTCAGGCACTTTGGACATTAAATAACTGGTAGCAAGTATGATTCTTATTATCACTACTGTTGGGTTTATTTATTATTTGCAGCATATGCACTAATGTTACTTCCCTGAGAGGGTCTCCACTACCTCTGGAAAACACACAAATGCATTGCCTCGTGTGGGAAAGGCAAGTCCATTACCACTTCCCACCTGGAGCATCCAAGCTACCTGTGAATAAAATCTTAAGCCCCTCAGCTAGTTGCATGGACCCCCCCTCTTGGCTATAGGGGCCCTAGAAATGCCCTAAAATTCAGCAACCCTGAGAAGGGAGGTCAGATATGCGTGTTCATGCACCCCCCCTTTTTGGAAATGTCCTTTGTAACTCATTGACAGGCCTCTAGCCATGCAAGCAGGGTTTGAACCACGCCAGCGGGTCCTCAATTACTTAACAGATCACTTGAGTCTGTCTGGAGACTAGTCTCTGATTAACAGACTTCCTCACCTTGAAACATTCTAGCCTTGAAACAAAGCTTCGTTTCTTTAACCAAATACAAACCGAAGACTCTCCGAACCCACCTGTAAGCTGCAATGCCCTATTTTGAGATGGCCTGTCTTTTCAGGCTAAACCAATACACTGCTTCCATGTGTTGATTTATGACTTTCCATGTAGTTCCTGTCTTCCTGAAATGCATAAAACTGAACCGTGACCCGGCCACAGTGAGACCACTGCTCAAGGCTTCGTGCGCCTGGCTCCGAGGGCCCTTGGCACCCATATCTGGCTCAGAATAAACCTCTTTAAATTATTTACAGAGTTTTGATTCTTCTCTGTTGACAACGTTGTAACTGCTGGTTCCAATGTCTTGGTCCACACAGGACCAGGAATCATGTCTTCACCTACGGTAAGCAGGTGTTCAGTAAATGTTCACCGGTGGACAACTGGCCCATTCTTTTGCCAGGTACCCAAATGCTCCTGACCCTGACTCTGTGGCAATGGTGGATCCCATCTCTCTGCTGACCTCACTGCAACCCAAGATCAGTCTTCTCTTGAGCTTTTAGGCCCTAAAGCTCTCCCTAAAATTTAGGGAGATAGAATCCAATTCTGAGGTGCCTTTTTCTGAGCTCCTGAACTCTAGCGGTGTACTTCCTCTTCCCAGCCAGCTTTGCCACCTTCACGTTCTCATGCTGCCATGGCAACTCAGACCCTCCTTGCATCCTCCATTGACACAGCCTGGGCCCAGGCCACAGGGCCTCATGGGACAGCACTGGGTTTGCTGGGGGAGGACAGGGGCCCGCCCTAGGGTTTCCAGCACAGAAGTGCCATCTCTCACAAGTCACCTGCCAACGCTCCCTTCAGCTTAACTATGAATTGACCAAATGATACCAGCGCCAGAGTTGTCACAAAATCAGAAACGAAAGAGAATGTAGGACTTCGGGAAAAGCAGCAGCCGCTGCACAGAAACAGCATGCTTGTTCAGCGAGCCCTGCCTGAACCGGGGCAGGAAGCCAAAAAGTGTCTGGACTTGCCAGCTGCACCAGGCATGGCCAGCACTGACTCGCGTGCTCCCTCCATCCCTGAGGACACCTCCGTCCAGGTAGGGGGCGGCTGGTCGTGCGCCTTCCAGGCTGGCCCTTCCGCAGCCTGCAGAAATCCCTGCACATGGGTGAGGCTGCAGGAAAGGAGGGTGTAGGTGTTGCTCTGGGTTTGTCGAATAAGGGGATCAGCAACATGGGAAGTGGCAGGGAGCAGAGACTGTCGCTGTTATTTCAAGCTTGTGATCACATCTCACATGCTCTGCTGAGCCAGTGAACAAAGCAGCCCTTGGAAAACTGGTGCTCGGGGTGGGCAGCACTCAGCCAACCTACCAGCAGCCCTGGCTCTGCTCCCCTCGCTCACCAGTGAAGCTGACCTCCCCTGAGGGACACCGTCCTGACCTCCATGTCCCTGGGGCTCCCGCTGCACATCCATGCAGTTCAACATTTATTGAACTCTCACCAAGGCCAAGTACTATGCTGATCCTTGCCATAGCCAGAGCAAAGAGGCACACACCATCCTCACCCTCACTCACCTCTGGGTCATAAGCCACAGCTGAGAGTTCTCTCCGCCAACGCCTCCAGCCAGGTCCCTTCCTGCTCAAGAACCTGCCATAGCTCCCCACGGTTTTGGCATCAAGAACCAATTCCTCAGCCAGACTGTGAAGCACCCACCCTCAACCTAAGCCCATTTTATTTTGCTAACTGCAGTGTGAACCTTCCCTCCCTGAAGATAAAATGTCCTAATTGTGCCCGCAACATCCACAGTTGTGCAGTCAATTATTCCCTAATTCATTGTCGCTCTCCCTCTCTCTTTCTTGACTATAACGTTCTGAAGTGCAGAGTCTATTCAATTAAGCCTCATTCAGCAAATATTTGCTGAGTCCCTCCCATTGTCCCCCGCCTATACGTGTGGAGGTGTGGACTAACAGGCTGGGCCAGGCTCCACTTCGGAGCAATCGGGCAGCCTGCAGGACAGAGAGTTTAAGCTGCAACCTTATGCAAATCTCAGCACTGTGTACTGAGCTTAAAGACCTCAGGATACCCCTGAAATCGGACAACCCGTCCTCAGAGCCAGCTGGAGAAACAGGACTCCATTTCTCTCCTCATTTAAAGACCAAGCATCCCAGAAGTCACACCTGGGAGCGTGTCCATGACCAGGTGTGGTAATGCCCAGACCCAATGGCTGGGTCTCCCTGCTGGGCAGGAGGGTGGGACACGCAGCCCTCAGCATCAGGGTGCCTCGGGCCCCACGTGCTGCCTGGACGCCGCTGCCGATCTTTCTGGCCCCCACTTTCCAAGACTAATGTCCACTTTAGTCCTACCTTCGCGTTGTTTCCTGCCTCTTCTCTGCGGGAGGGAGCCTGCGGGAGGTGGCTGTAGCTCTTTGCACGTTTCACTATCGCCACCTAGTGGCCGTGCTGCAGAAACCCAGCTCCCCGCCCAGCCTGGAAACCGGGAGAAAAGAGCTCTCTCCTTTGCAATTCGAGAAGGTCCTAAAAACTACAAGCAAAGACCTCTAGCAAGCTTCAGTGACCTGGGAGACACCTCGAACGCCTGCCACCCTGCAAACGTTAGAATCAAGGCCTTCTCCTCTGGGGTCTAGCCTGGGCATAAGGCTTTCCCTAAGCAGATGGAAAAGTCGCAAGTTAGAGGGAAGACAGGAAGGAGGGAGTAGCGGAGGAGAGGAGGAAAGACCCATGTGCGGAGAGATGAGGGAATCACTGCAAATCCTGGGCCTGTAGCGACAAAGAGGCCAGAGCGGATAGAGAAAGGCGTGCGGGGACTCCTCCGGCCACTGACACTATTGAATGGCCCGCAGGATCTGAGACAAGGAACCTGAGCAGTGTCCGGAGGTGCCCTCAGAGCCGCCCTTCACCTGCAGAGCTCACCTGGCCCCCCCTTCACCTGCAGAGCTCACCGGGCCCCCTTCACCTGCGGAGCTCACCTGGCCCCTTCACCTGCGGAGCTCACCTGGCCCCGTCACCTGCGGAGCTCACCTGGCCCCTTCACCAGTGGAACTCACCTGGCCCCCGTCACCTGCGGAGCTCACCTGGTCCCTTCACCTGCGGGGCTCACCTGACCCCTTCACCTGCAGAGCTCACCTGGCCCCTTCACCTGCGGAGCTCACCTGGCCCCTCCTTCACCTGCGGAGCTCACCTGGCCCCCCCTTCACCTGCGGAGCTCACCTGGTCCCTTCACCTGCAGAGCTCACCTGACCCCTTCACCTGTGGAACTCACCTGGCCCCTTCACCTGCGGAGCTCACCTGGCCCCTTCACCTGGGGAGCTCACCTGGCCCCTTCACCTGAGGAGCTCACCTGGCCCCTCCTTCACCTGTGGAGCTCACCTGGCCCCCCTTCACCTGCGGAGCTCACCTGGCCCCTTCACCTGCGGAGCTCACCTGGCCCCTTCACCTGCAGAGCTCACCTGGCCCCCCTTCACCTGCGGAGCTCACCTGGCCCCTTCACCTGCAGAGCTCACCTGGCCCCTTCACCTGCGGAGCTCACCTGGCCCCTCCTACACCTGCAGAGCTCTCCAGGCCCCTTCACTTTCGGAGCTCACCTGGCCCCTTCACCAGCAGAGCTCCCTGGCCCCATCACTATCGGAGCTCACCTGGCCCCCTTCACCTGCAGAGCTCACCGGGCCCCGTCACCTGCGG
>CAUYON010116695.1:0-12681 GCA_963573935.1 Arctocebus calabarensis
CTTTATATAGTGATCAAGGAAATGCCATGAAGGATATCTGTAACAGTATGATCAAAATATTTCTGAATGTATATGAATCGTGCCCTGTGATTGCACCAATGTACATAATTATGATTCAATAAAATTATTAAAAAAAAAATCTGATCATGTCACTGTTGAGTTTGAAATCTTTCAATGCAGTGTTGCGAATGGATAAGCCTTGATTCTGAAGTTGGGCAGAAGAGGATTTGAGCCCCATCTGCCCCACTCAATTACTGTGCTATTAAATGAGCTTCTTGGCTCCTCTGATCCTGAGTTTGCCAGTGGGGAAGTTATGGTGATAGAATAGATTCATAAATGAATGTATGTAAGGTGATAGCATTGCCTGTTAACAGATACAGGGATCTCAGCAAATGTTATTGCTATTAGGACAAAACCCAATTTCTTTGTGTGGCTTTTAAGGCTCTCATTTAACTGGTTTCTGGTTTCCTCCTGACTGGTTAAGCCGAATGTATCCTCATATATTCTTTGTTTTATCCAGTACCTGCCCAGTATTCAGCTCCAAAACATGCTCTCATTTTCCTTCAGGAAAATAACATGCTTCTCCCAAGAATGTTCCTTTTCCATTACTCATTTCTCTCATTCCTCAGTATATTGTCATTATATCTGCTTGATAGGCATAAAAACTCAGGCATTAATTGGTCCAATGAATTTTTCAAAGTCACATAGTCAGTAGTAAAACAAACACTAAAACCAACTCATGTTAGTTCAGATGTGCTTGTTTTGTGCTCTTTCCCTGTGACATCTTTTGTCTCACAAATTTTAGATGTTTTATGGAAAAAAGATTCATTTCTTTTCTCAGTACAATTATTACTAATATATACATTTTGTCTGTGGCCTTTATCCTGTTCCTTCTTTTGAGAATTAATCTGGGGTTCTGCTAATAGCTTATGTATAGCCAGTAAGGTCAAGGAACAGAATGAATCAATGAACAAAAACCTGGACAATCCTCCTTCCCCTTCTAAGACTAATGTTCAAGTTTTGGGTGAATGGGGCTGCTTCCCATTCTCTGGAGGAAACTTGAAACAGCAATTTTTGACTTCCACTGTCTTCAACTATGAAATTGGTGCCACAGAAGCAGAACTGTTATGTTTAAGGCTTTCAGGGAAAGCCTTCACAGATAAAAATTTAAATGGAATGTTAATCTGCTTGGTAAAATTAGAGTTTTAATCTTGAAGTCTGAGTTAAAATAAATTCAGATTGATATAGATTCACTCCACAAACATCAATAATTTTCCATTATGTTAAAATCAATCCCAATTTTACATGCAAACAGCAGATTCAAGTAAAAACCTCAGAGATTTGTGTTTTACCATAGCATACTTATTTTGGATCTCGGCAAATCCAAAAACATTTGGAATGGCTGCATGTTCTCTTTGCTAAGGAGGGTACAACTAGCTGTGATATGCCCTTTCTAGAACACTTCAGTTCACACTTTCTAATTAGTCATTACTCTCGATTTGTATTTAGAGACTCAAAGACATTCAAGAAAGTCCTGAGGAAATGTGGATTAAAAAACAATTGCATATACAATAAAACTTGATTGAAAATATGTGAAACTATCTGGAAATAGCAAATATTTGTAGTGCTACATAATCTGGTACTTCATTAAAAAAACAAACAGTTGCATTTAGGAAGTCATTTATTTAACCTCTTCAAAATTCAAGTTTCCTCATCTGTAAAATAATATCAACAATGTCAGCCTTGCCCATTCTTAATAATTTATATCAGGATTAAATAAAATATTATGAAAGCACTTTGACCATATACTGTTTATAGTAATCAAATATAAGTTGAGATCATTTTATACTGGAAAAGGCATATAAACCCTTCGACTCTTTTCCACTGGAAAAAAAAGCCTATTTAGCTTCTCTATTTCCTGATTTATTATTATTATTATTGGCTTCACCTGAAATGGTTTTTTTCTCTGTTCAATCAAAATCCTCTAAAAACTCTTTTCTGCCATGAAATGTTCCCTAACTCTTGCAGCTCTCATGTATTCATTCGCGTAAAATTCCTAGTCTTAAATTTGTGTAAGGGAACCTTTTCAAGTTTAATCTATGTATATTAGTACTGCCACTTGCATCCTGTCTATAAGTCCTTCAGAAAGGAGCTATTTTCACATGCTTGGTGCCTGGCACAGTGCTGAGCACAGAGAACAGGCTCAGTAATGAATTTCTGAGAAAATTCATTTATGCTTTAGGAAGGCTGTTTGGATTTTCTGTTTAGCATCTTGATAGTTATTCACAAGATATAATTTTCTGCCTGAAATGAATCTGGTCCAGAGTTAACTATGTGGACATATCACTACTACCAAAGATAACAGGCGTATCTCACTGGCCATGCAGCAATTTAAGTTTGTCTTGCACTTTGTATGATTAATAATAAGATAACTTATCAAAATTAATCTGAAAAAAAAATTTTCTAAATATGGTGACTCTGGCATTATCATGAGCTAGATTAGCATTCAAGATATTCTAGTTATCAGCCATGCAACTTTTGAAAGTTATATAGCTATTTTGTGTCTCAATTTCCTTATCTATAAAAAGGGGATGCTATCACCCACCTCATCAAGGTGTTGTGAGGTTTAAATGGGATAGGCTAATACTATTGGCCGTAAGTGTTATTACTGTTTATATCATGAGGCACCTGAGCAACTGATTCATTTATCTATTTACTGGGTATATAAAGGTGAATTAAATCACAGTGCTTGCTTTGATGTTAGGTGAAGTGAGATTAGGCTTAGAATGTGGCCAGTTGTAATAAAGGTATGTTTGAACCAGACTGGTTTAAGAATATGAGAAAAGGAATGATTAATTCTGCATGGAACTTCAAAAGGAGATATGACAGACTAAGAGTTATTTGACCTGGGCTTTTAGTTGATGAACAAGATTTTTCTAATAAGTAGGAAGAGTGTGGAGAAGAAAATGACTTTCTAGATAAGCAGTTGAGAGGCTGCAGGGCTTAATTTGCAGAATGCTTTGTGTAAAAATCTAATGAGACAACACATATAAAGATACTGCAAGAAGAATGTATTGTGAAACTGTGCAAAGCTAGCTTTATGAATTCTAAAGAGAGGACCCCTCCCCCTTCACACACACACACACACACACACACACACATTGAAAATTAAGACTTGATTTCATGGTAGAAAATAATAATTTATCCAAATAATTAAAAATTCTATCAGTTTTAATCAGGCTATTTCTAAACAAGAAAATAAGAGTAGCTAGTTTCAAAATAGGTTATGATTTAGTTGTCTAGTCATACTTAATTGAAATTCTGTAGGGTTATTTTAATGATTCTTCAATAGCTATTTCTGAGTTACTCGATAGTAAAAATAATACAAAGAACCTTATCTATTTCAGAAATAAAAATCAATGTAAAATCAGTCCCATAAGCTTGCCAGGTTTCAAAAAGCCTATCATTCTCCTCAGAAGTAAATATATCTAGGAAAAAAATTCAATACATATATCGTTTAGAGAATTAAACATAAGCCGTTTATCATCCCTTCTGCATTTATGTTCTTCTGTTATAACCAATATTAAACAAAATGTGTTAGTTATTGGAGTGTTCCAAGAAGTTTTCTTAGATAGACCTACATCAACACAAATAATAAAATTATAAATTGTCATCAAGAATGAGTCCATTCACAGAAAAGATCACTGTATAAGGATAAGTGTGAGGAAAATAAAATGTAGTTTTCACATTTTTGTATTAGAAAGTTATTATATACTTAACACCATTTAAACTTAAGAAAACTGTTTTGTAGATAGAGAAAGCGTTTTCCTTTTTTTAATCAACAGCATTGAGTTATAAATACAACTAAAAAAGAATGTGTAACATTAACATAGTTTTAATTACATTTGATCAATCACGGAAATAAGATTTTTATACATAACATCTGAATAATGTTGATCATAAGGGAAAGTAGTTACTTCCAGGTTAAAGAGGGTTTTGTTCTGTTTTGTTTTGTTTTTGAATTCATTCTGATTATAACCAAGCTAAACAGATCTTTTAAAACAATAATGTTTAATGCAAAATTATGATGTATATTTATAAATTTATAGCTGATGATGCCCATCAATTGCTGATGTTATCTAGAGTTGTCTCATGTCTAATATCCACAGACATACGCAGTGGCCCTGCCTTATATCTTGCCTCTCATTTTTATTATAGAAATTAAAGATGGTGGCTCATGCTTGTAATCCTTGCACTCTGGGAGGCCAGGATGGGTGGCTTGCTTGAACTCACGAGTTCAAGACCAGCCTACGTAAAAGTAAGACCCCATCTCTACTAAACATAGAAAAACTGAGGCAAGAGGATTTCTTAAGCCCAAGAGTTGGAGTTTGCTATGATCTATGATGCCACAGCAATCTACCCTGGAAGACAGCTTCAAATTCTATCTCAAAAAAAAAAAAAAAGAAAAAAGATAAAAAATTAAAGATATTTCTATAATAAAATGTTAAACATATTTCTACAATGATAGAATATTAAACATATTTCTATAATAAATACAGTTTAATTTAAAACAAATTTCTAAGGAACAGTTGATAGTAATTTGTCAAAAATTATACCAGTTTCGCATGCAATATAAACAAAAAATAAGCATATGAATAACATTGAAAGAATATTACAACATAAATATATACTCTTAAATTCTTTACTTCTTTTCTTTTCATAGGAATCAAGAGAAAGACTCCAAGACTGAGTCAATCATAAACTATTTCTGAACATGAGATGTTAAAACATGAATTTCTTGAAATGTCATTGTGTGCCTGACCTGTGGTATAAACAATTTCAAATGTAACAAAAACATTTGCTTGTGCTTTGTTATGGACAAAAGATAATCTGAGCTCAGAAATATATCCCATGTCTCTGGCTCAGCAATACACCACTTGGGATTTAAAATGTTCCCTTTCACACAGGTTTTGTCCCATCAGTTTATCATGAACAATGAACTGGCTCTGTGTGAAAATGATGCTGACCAAAAGAAAATATTCATTAAATGTAATAGTTGTACTCTTATTAGAAGGTTCATTGGTATTGTGTTGTATCGTATTGACGCTAATGATGTTCTACACATTCTTGGCACCTGGCAGGCACTCAAGAATTCTTGCTTCTTCTTCAGGTGATGAATTAGGGTCAGACATATATGTTCAGGGAAAGTTAAAGTCTAATCCAGATCTGTGTAAGAACGAAACACCAAAAAAATTGTAGGTGACATCAGTAGTAAGGCAAAAGAAAAACTGTGGAGTTTGAGAAAGCATAATGAAAATTTTTGACATTTCGGGACAGTCATTTAGATCATAGATTTGAAAATAAAATCTGTAAACTTTTATTGATTTATTGATCATGCGCTCTGTGATTGTACTTTACTAAGAGCTTTGTATGCCTCATTTTGTTCACTATTTACAAATACGTGAGAGAAGTACAATTATCTTCATGTTATGGAAGAGATAGTGAGGCAAAACAGCACAAAAAGGTTAAGTTGCTTGCTGTAGGTGACACAGCTATACCCCCAGTTCTGTATTGAATTCTTTGATCTTAGTTATTATACTATCATGAAAAAAGAAAGGGGTGTAAGGTGGCTGTTAAAATGTGAATTGAGTTATTTCCATATCTAGCTAAGGTTAAGGTTAGGGTTAGGGTTAGAGGACCTTATAATAGACCAATTTTCTGCTTGAACAATTAGAAAATCTGTATAAAAATATGCTTAGAGAAGGAAGCATCTTTTCTAGGCACCAAAGTACTTCATGTTTGCCAGAGTGTGAAGGCAAAGATCTTTGAGAGAAGGAAAGTTCATTCCGTGTGAGACACACAAATTGTGCCACTTTTCTCCCTTGGGCATTTGCTATTTTCTTAAGCACCTATCAGTTAGAGGTGGTGATGTTAGGTAGATCCTATAACCAACAGAAGGTGGCAAAGCTTGCTGTGCTGTCAGATAATTAGGGAAATAAATATTGGAGTGAATACCAACTGAGGCAGCTATAAATTGTGGGTTTGAGACACTGAAAAGAGGAACAGAAGAGTTAGGCTAGAATTCTGAGACAGTTTGCCTCTTGAGCCCTTTGTAATTCTTTTTTTTTTTTTTTTTTTTTTGAGGCAGTCTCACCATGTCGCCTTGGGTAGAGTGCCATAGCATCACAGCTCACAGCAAACTCAAACTCTCGGGCTTAAGCGATTCTCTTGCCTCAGACTCCCAAGTAGACTCCGGGACTATAGCCACCCACCACAACGCCTGGCTATTTATTTTGCTGCAATTGTCGTTGTTTTCTGGCAGGCCCAGGAGGGATTGGAACCCACCAACTCTGGTGTATGTGGCTTGTGCCTTAGCTTCTGAGCTACAGGCACCAAGCCTCCTTTGTAGTTCTTTTTTTTTTTTTTGTAGAGACAGAGTCTCACTTTATCGCCCTCGGGAGAGGGCTGTGGTGTCACACAGCTCACAGCAACCTCCAACTCCTGGGCTTAGGCGATTCTCTTGCCCCAGCCTCCTGAGTAGCTGGGACTACAGGCGCCTGCCACAACGCCCGGCTAACCTTTGTAGTTCTTAAGGTTACAGAGCCAAGCAGAGAAGCAGCTGAAAATTCTGTTCCTATTCCACCTGCTGGCTAGGAAGAAAATAGAGCAAATTCTTGCTTCAGCTTGTACAGTTTTACATACAATGTTCAGTGCTTTGAAAGGAATATTTGTGTTCTCCAAAAATTGAAGGCTTTACTTGCAACCAATGTGATGCTATTTGGAGCAGGAGCTTTTTGGAAGTATTAAGTGTAGATGGGATTCACGTCCTTATAAGAAGATGAGACACCAGAACTCTGTTTCTTTTTTACTACAAGAGGACACAGCAAGAAAGCAGCCCTCTGCAGTCTAAGAATCGCCATTGTCAGGGGATAGTCAGCCAGCACCTTAATCTTGAACTTCTCAGTCTCTAAAACTGTTTGAAATAAACTCCTTTTGTTTAAGATACCCAGTTTCTATCTTGTTATGGCAGCCTTAAGTGGCTAATACACTCAGTATTAAATATCATATCAGAAGATATATCAAGGAATATGCCATGAAAATAATGCAGACAACAGAAACAGAAACTCATAAGGAATCCAGACATTGGAACATTCAGCCATGTATTTAAACTAAATGTTAAAAAGATGGAAATGATGATAAAAATAATTGTATCAGAGAAATGAAAATCTATGAAAAATAAACTGAAAATTCTAATAAATGAAAAATGCAATAACCAAAATAAACAGCTCAATTGATAAATAATACTCTGGACAGAATCAGAGAGAGAATTGATGGTTTGGAATATAACTTAGTACAAAATATTCTGGTTGCTATACATAGAAAAAAAGATGAAATACAGACAAGAATATAGGACATACAGGAGACATATGAAACGCAATGAGAAGTTCTAACAAATTGGTAATTCTAGTGCAGTGGATACTGTGCTCACAACTTAATTCTTCCCCTTCCAAATTAAGACAGTCATTCTCCCAGATGCTAGTAGTGTTGGCAACCAACGCCTCTTAGCAAAATCATACTCCTGGAATTTACCTCGAGGCAAAGACACATCCATGCCTTGACCAGGGTTATGTCCTCTCTCTGAAGGCTGCCCACTTCCAATGACCAGATGATGCAAAGGCATAAATGCCTGGCCCACTTGAATCGACATCCTAGCTCCAGACCTCCCAGGCTAGATCTGAGTCCTCTCTTGCCACTTCAACACAGCTTTACTTCACCCTCTGTCCATTTTTATTTCCTTCACTCCCCACATAAATGCTGATGCTCAAAGAGACACTCAAGTGAGCATCTCTTTCCTGGGAAACTAAGACAGTTGGTGCCAGGAATGTTCCAAGGAAGTAGCCAAGAAAATAGGACACAGGAATGGGTTGACCTAGTAGCTTGCTGGCAACGGTCACTGATCAGAGATGAAGTTCCAAAGAGCCAAGGCATAGCATAAACACCGAGCTGTTCACTGAGGTGAACTAGGATGGGACACAAGTAGAAGAGAATGTCACCCCTCGTACAATATGTCAGGCTTTTGAGAATGTAGGGGAACTACTAATCACAAAGATAATAGAATCAGAAGACCCTGCAGAGTGCCAATAATGTAGTGAGAAAAATAATGAAAGGCTGAGGATTAATTAATATCAAAATGAATTAATAATAATGATTAATCAATTAATAAAAAATGCAAGTCAGAGGGCTCTTTTCATAGCATATGAAGAGACATAATTATATATCTAGTCTAGAGAATCTGCTGATAAATATTAGAATGAAATAATAAATTATAGCAAGGTCAGTGGATAACAATTCAACATAAAAGTTGCGTTGCTACACACTAGAAGAGAAAAAAACATTTAGGAAATAAAAAGTAGAAATATGTAGACATATGTTGTGCTGGACCGGCTACAAAGAAGGCCACCAATAGTTTCTTCATCCTGGATACCAGGGATTTCCAACTGGTGGGCTGCAGCACATTGGGTGTCCAGAGCAGATTTTAGGTGAGCCATGAAAAATTTTTAAAAATGAACTAAATCATTTTTGAAAGAAGTTTAATGTACAGTAAGTATATTCCTTTTTTAAACTCATTTTCTTTATCAACATAAATAGGTATGCTGTGAAAGGTTAATTATAGGTCCAAGAGTGTTGTGAGATAAAAAAGGTTGAAAAGCACTGCTATAGATTATGTTGCTTTGCCTTTCAAGAGGTGGATTATTTTTTCCTTCTGCTTGAATCTGGGCTGTATCTGTAACTTGCTTTGACCAACAGAGTGCAGCAGAAGAATTGTTATAACAATTCTGAGTTTGAGCTTCACAGGCATTGTATTGTCTTCATTTTTGTTAGTAAGCTACCAGAGTTTTAGGCTAACTGTCTAAGAACGAAAGACCACATGGAGAGAATAAGAGGCTCTGCAAAAACCAAGGAACCCCAGGATAGTCAGTACATTCACTTCATTGATGTTATTTTGGATCCTAGAAGAACCAGCTGGCATCTTCTGGAGAAGTGATAAGCTGAATGTGCTGAGCCTGGCCCAAATCATGGCCTTCAGAATGATGAGCAAAGAACCCATCAAGTCTTGTGGGTAGTTTGTAATGCAGCAATTTTATATGTGTATCTATATTATTAATATATTATAATTTATCTATTGCATATCCTATAATATATTATAATTTATCTATTGCATATCCTATATATTATGCATTGGCACCTCAGATTACAGCATTCACAAACAGGCACCATGTAAAAATAGGTATGTGGACACTGGCACACAAAAAGTTTAACCGTGGTGTGAACTTACATTACTCAATTTTGCATTTGAAATTACATTCAACAACAACATAGATACAATTTTATTTTTGTAAAAAGAGCTTCCTGTAATGTTTCTCAATACAGATTCAATTCCATATGGTTAGGAAAATCATTATCTTGAGCATGTAGTAAAATTGGAATCTCTTTATCGCATACAGAAACACAAAAAATGGGGTTGAGTTGACTTTTACATAATGGCAATGCAAAGAAAAATGCAGACTGATAAAAAAGAATTAAAACAGAGAGACTGAGAGAAACAAAAACCAGCAGGTGATACTTTATTGTATATTGTTTGAGATACTTCAATCATGTAGTAGTGTTTATGAAATTAATTCTAAATCAAATAGAAGATGAATGGGATTGAAAAATCTAGCAATCTAACATTAAAAGGAAGGAGACTTTCAGAGACAAACTTTGACTGAGTGCTTCTGAGGTATGTCAGTCTCTAATTTGTATAGTCTTCATTAGCCAAGTATTGGGCCACTTTTCCTTTCAAGTATACCTCCCTTGCCTAGTTAACATGGCAAGCCAAAGTAACTAAAAGAAAAACCTATGATGATTTTTAAAAATGATTCTCTAGACACTTGGGTGAATATATTATTATTCAGAGCCCAATGTCTCAGTTTAAAAAAAAGGGCAATATTGATCCAACCAGAAATAACATAATTTTGTGATTTACTGAAGGGCTTTTTTACTTACTTTGCAGCTCTGAGGATCTTTTGTTCTTTTGAATATCATTGAAAAATAAACCCAATTGTGCAGACCCATGTCTTTACCTAGGGGAGAAGTGCTTTGTTCAAATAGAAATTAGGTATCATATTTAGAATTTCACAATGCTAAGTAAAACATATGGAATTTCTAAAGTATCCTTTAATGAATGATGAAGCCACTTTAATACCTAAGAAAAGAATAAGCCTTCAAATGTTTCACAGAATCAAATTAATTTGATTTCTTATATTTCTTGTGGCATAACAAAGAAAGGATTATGGCCAACATTAAAGAGAGAAAGTGGAGTTTTACTAAGATCAGGAAATCTCTATAATTCCCGAAGTTCCAGACAATGCTTTGCATTAAAATATCCACTAAAGGCATCTTTCAGATTTGTAGGCTGCTGATAGTCACTGGAGTGGAATCAGAGGGGCATAATACGTATGTCTGAGTACAAGCACGTCTTTGTGAGGACGTGCATATGTGTATGTGTGTTGCAGAGGGCACAGAAAAGATAGGACAAGGAAGATGAGGACATCTGATGATGGGGAGAAAATGAACAAAGAGAAGGAGAACTTTCAAAGAAAAATACATGCTATATCTATCCCTAGAGATGGTCTTCTATGGCCAGGCCTCCTACTGACATGCTTTTTTTTTTTTTATTATTAAATCATAGCTGTGTACATTAGTGCAATCATGGGGTACAGTGTGCGGGCTTCATATACAATCTGACATATTTTCATCCAACTGTTCGACATAACCTTCATGGGATTTTCTCGTTTATTGTGTGAAAACATTTGTGTTCTGCATTTAGTAGGTTTCACCTGTCCGTTCTAAGATGCACCGTAAGTGTGATCTGACTTTCTTTTTGAAGGGTGTAAGATGTCTATATGCTTAAGAAAAGTTTGCATGCCATTAGGAACAGCTAAAGATTATTGAATGTCAAGCCTGGACCAGAAGGAAATCAGTTTTCTTTACAGAATGGAGCTGACACACATGCAGTGGATTAGAGTTATGTTAAAGATTTATAAGGAGTACTACAAAACAACTTTTTAGGAAACTGGTTAAGATTAAGGTTGATTTATAAAGAAGGCTTATACACATGGATTACTCATTCAAAGGAATAAACAAGGATCATTTGTAAATAAATTGCTTGTTTTCCCTGTTTTTACTTAAAAAATGATTAAATAAAAAGTAGTTAACATTTTTTAAAATGTGGTTTTTGTTTTTTCCTAATCCAGAGGAAAAAATAAAATAAGTCACAACGTCACAAGGAGGCAAGAGTTATAATACCTCGTAAAGTATGTAAATTAACAGATAAATTTCTGGAAATTTTTTTATTATTATTAAATATTTATAAGAGTCAAAAGAATAGCATTTGTGGTTACAACATTAAGTCACAAAATTAGACAATTTTCATTAAATTTTGGTGTCAAATAAAGGTGAATCTGAATGAAGGCCAACCTGTGAGTTTCCTTTCCTTTTTGAAAAGGGTTAGTTAAACAGAGAGAAATCACTAGAATTAATTTAGCTAGTCAAAGGCCCATCTTACGGCAAAAATTCCATATTGCTTTATAAGGTGTTTTTGCTGACTTTAGTTCTGTTATACTCAGACTACATTTTCCAGAATGTGGTCAATAAGGGGCTTTAAATATTGTAATATGGATTCTGTAATAAAAACTGAGACAACAAAAACTAGAATTAAATATTCTAAATTAATGTTTATACAAATACTGCCTAGACGTCTGTGAATGAAAGCACAGAGAACCATAAACATAGGGTTATGGCTTTTAAAGTAGTCTCTTAGATAAACTTAATCAAGAATGTAAAAAAGCTCTACTGTGGCTCAAAGGAGTAAGGTGCTAGCCCCATATGCTGGAGGTGTTGGGTTTAAACCCAGCCCCGGCCAAAAACCGCAAAAAAATTCACAAAAAAACAAAAAAACTCTACAGTGAAAACTATGAACCACTGATGAAAGAAATTGAAGAGAAGACAAATAAATGGGAAGATATTCCATGTTCATGAAGTGGGACAATTACTATTGTTGAAATAGCCAAACTACTGAAGGTGATCTACAATTTTAATGCATTCCCTATCAAAATATCAATTACATTCTTCAGATAAATATCCAAAATAATTCTAAAATCAATACAGCACTACAAAAGACCCCAAGAACTCCTGATAAAAATGTTAAAGCTGTCAGAATCATACCATCTGACTTTAAATATACTATAAAGCCATAGTAACCAAAACTGTGTGGTACTGGCATAAAAATAGATACACAGACCAGTGGACCAGAACAGAAAGCCCATAAAACAAATAAATACATATATCTGTATATACACACATACACAAATATCAAATCATACCTCATAAGTATGTACAATTACAATGTGTCATTAAATTATGTTTTAAACATATTTTATATCATATTGATCATAACACTCTATTTGGGTTACTCAATTGACTTTTTTTTTTTTTTTTAATTTTTTTTTTGTAGAGACAGAGTCTCACTTTATCGCCCTGGGTAGAGTGCCGTGGCGTCACACTGCTCACAGCAACCTCCAGCTCTTGGGCTCAAGCGATTCTCTTGCCTCAGCCTCCCGAGTAGCTGGGACTACAGGC
>CAUYON010116699.1:0-23656 GCA_963573935.1 Arctocebus calabarensis
GTAGTCCCAGCTACTAGGGAGGCTGAGGCAAGAGAATTGCTTAAACCCAAGAGCTGGAGGTTGCTGTGAGCAGTGTGACGCCACGGCACTCTACCCAGGGCGATAAAGTGAGACTCTGTCTCTACAAAAAAAAAAAAAAAAGAATATTTGGGGATCAAAAATAGTAACAAATATGTTAGATCTTTAAGTTGTTGGACTTTTCTGTTGAAATTCTCAATTTTCAGCTTTATGAAGTATCAAAATAGGAAGTTAATTCAGGGATAGCATAACTACTACTTGAAATCTAATGCTTTTTCTCCTTCATTGTATCGCTAAACTGCTTTTCTAAATAAATTCTCTGAAAACTTAAAAAAAAAAAAAGAATGGCTCGGAGCCTGTGGCTCAACAGGGTAAGGCACCAGCCACATACACCTGAGCTGGCAGGTTCAGATCCAGCCTGGGCCCACCAAACAACAATCATGGCTGCAACCAAAAAATGGCCGGGCGTTGTGGTGGGCGCCTGTAGTCCCAGCTACTTGGGAGGTGGAGGCAGGAGACTCGATTGAGCCCAGGAATTGGAGGTTGCTGTGATGCCACAGCACTCTATCCAGGGTGACAGCTTGAGGCTCTGTCTCAAAAAAAAAAAAATTAACTTTGCTGCATCTATATAAAAACCTCTGTGAACAAAGACATAGCAAGAGAAGCAAAAGTAAATGTGGTTCATGGTTTAGGGACTGCAATTAGTTTATGTAAATGTGGTTCATGGTTTAGGGACTGTTAGTTTTCCAGAAAACTCTGTAGTATAATTAATTTTGGCTAGAAGAGAAACTTGAACAGAAACAGTAAAGCATATGCAAAAATGGCATCTTTATGCAAAAATGAGTCTGGCCTCAGTAGTGTAGAAGTGGGGAGAAATGAGAAGATAAACTGAGTCCTGGTCCATATAGATCAAGTTTTTTTGTTTTGTTTTGTTTTTTGCAAAATTTAATGATTTAAAAAACATACAGGCTCTATTTGTCCTGTATTTGTCCTACAGGTCTGACAAAAGGATATTTCTGTGATTTTTTCTTATAATGCAGTAATAACAGTTATATTACCTTTTATATTAAGTAATCTTATTCCTTTCTTGCCTGAAGTTCATTTTTTTTTTTTAATTGTTGGGGATTCATTGAGGGTACAAGAAACCAGGTTACACTCATTGCATTTGTTAGGTAAAGACCCTCTTACAATCGTGTCTTGCCCCCCAAAAGGTGTGGCACACACCAAGACCCCACTCTCTCGCTTCTTCCCTCTCTCTGATCTTCCTTTCTCCTCACCTCCCTCCTTCTTTCTCTCTCTGGTCTCCCCTTCCCCCACCCCACCGTGTCATCAATTGTCCTTAATTGTCGTCCTATCAAAATTGAGTACATAAAATTCATGCTTCTCCATTCTTGTGATGCTTTACTAAGAATAATGTGTTCCACTTCCACCATTTGGATCGAGTTTATCAGGCCCCTATGGAAACTTCTCTCTGTACAGCTTACAACCTGTTAAAACTTCATATTGTAGGCTTGGCGCCTGTGGCTCAGCGGGCTAAGGCGCCAGCCACGTACACCTGAGTTGGTGGGTTCAAATCCAGCCCCAGGGCCCACCAAACAACAATGACGATTGCAACCAAAAAATGGCTGGGCGTTGTGGCGGGCGCCTGTAGTCCCAGCTACTTGGAAGGCAGAGGCAGGAGAGACTCGCTTGAGCCCAGGAATTGGAAGTTGCTGTGAGCTGTGATGCTACAGCACTCTATCCAGGGTGACAGCTTGAGGCTCTGTCTAAAAAAAAAAAACTTTATATTGTAAACCAAGATTCATTTTCTTTATGAATTCCAAAAGTTTTGCTCTTGGATTAAAAAAGTGTGTGTGCTTGTTTTGTTTTAGTTAGTATTTACTGCACTTTGGAACCGAGACAGACATCATTTTTGGCCCTAGGCAAGTGCCTTTGATCCTCAAAATCTACCCAGTCTTGGAGACATTGCTCTTTTCACAGCGTCCCTAACTTCCGCGGAAACCTGCATGCAGTATTTGGTGCTTGGGGTAAATTCCAGCCTCACATTCCAATCTCCGGGCGGGATCGCGGCTGACCGCGCGGGCTAGTCGGACTCCGGACGCGTCCGCCCCTCCCGGTCGCTCCTGCCGCCTGCGCGGACTCAGCTCTTCCGGTCACCACCGCAGTTCCCGACTGCCCTGGAGGTGCGGGCGTCTGGGGCCCTCTCCAAACAGGCAGCGTCCCTACCCACGCCGTGACTCAGCCGCTTCCGCTCCAGTGCGGCCCTGCCGCCTTCCCACTGCCCCGGGCCGGCGCCTGCTCCTGCCCTCACGTGTCCTTCGTGAGGGCTCAGAATGGGATTCGCAGCCTGATAAAGGCCCCTGAGCTCTAGGGCTCTGGCTCTGCAAGACCCTGCTCCGTAAATTGAGGATTTGAGGCCTCAGCACAGGACTATATTTCTCACCTCACAGTATAGAAAAAGAGATTAGACTTGGACAGACGCCGATGTTTAGAGCCCCATGAATGATACCCCACCCCTACCCCAGTCACTGAATCTGGCCAAATACTTTGCATATGGGTAAAATGGGAATGATTCCATGCCCACCTTGGTGTTGCTGGCATAGCCTAACCTAACACATAGGAAGAATTCAGCAAATCTCAGCTTTTGTTGTAATATATATATATATATATTTTTTTTTTTTTTTTTTGAGACAGCGCCTCAAGCTGTCACCCTGGATAGAGTGCTGTGGCATCACAGCTCACAGCAACCTCCAATTCCTGGGCTCAAGCGAGTCTCCTGCCTCTGCCTCCCAAGTAGCTGGGACTACAGGCGCCGCCACAACACCTAGCCATGTTTTTTGGTTGCAGTCATCATTGTTGTTTGGTGGGCCCGGGCTGGATTCGAACCTGCCAGCTCAGGTGTACGTGGCTGGCGCCTTAGCCCATTGAGCCACAGGCGCCGAGCCGCAATTAGTTAAATTAATGGACCATTCTCTGTTATATGTTTCCTCATTTTGTTTAAATAATAACATGTTGCAATATCAATATATTAGTATACAGATGCCAAAAATAAGAAGAGGCTGACTAATAGCTTAAATGTTTGGACTATGTTCAAAACACATCTGAGTTCTGATTGTTTTGTATTTATTTCACTTTGTGTTTGCTTCTATTTTGTGTGCAGTCCTCTTTCTTCTTGTAAAAAGCTCTAATTTTTCTTTGAATGTTATTTTATTAGAATGTAAATAAAGGCACCCTTGCTTCCAAGACTACAAGGACCTGTATTAGACCAAACAGACTCTCTTAGAAATTTGAACTTCCACAACCATGCAAAAATGTTGGAGTTGAAAAATTCTAGCAGAAATTCTCTCAGATGTCTTGCATAGAGCTCTCCAAATAGGCTTATTTCCTAATACTTCTCAACTCAATCCTATGGTGATTTCCTTTGGTCTGTCAACTACTTTTGACATTTATGGAATGATATAATTTTGTACCATGTATCCACAATCCATTTAACTTTCCTTTATTAGGAATTTTAGCAGTTAGATCAATAAAAAATGAAGTATTTTAAGCTTGTTTCAGAAGAATGAGTTCATTAGGGGAATAGAGTGATTCATCTGGTGGTAATAGGTATGATGTATTTGCGTAAAAGGAGACAAGCACCGAGCATCATGCACATCATGTGAGAGACTGTTGAATAGTTTACATGAGAAGCCAGCAGTTGTAATAGCGTTCAAATGAAAAGCGTTTTGCATTTTATAGATTCAGCCACAAAAATTCTTCAATGCTTCTTGCCTTAGCTGCAACTGACTAGGTGAGCCAATGTCAAGGCAAAATTTTATAGTCATAATCTACTCAGTTGTCAGTTTTATCACCTGTGTCATGTTCATGATGTCACTGGTAGGGCCAGGCTCAATTTCACTCACAAGGTGCTGACTGCCCCATACACATGACTTCCCCCCACACATCTACCTCTTATCTCCAGATCATTGTCGAATACAGAAACCTTTTCTCATTTTCTTTTCTCCTCATTGTTTTAACTCACTCTCTCTTATTTAACTTGTCAAAGGTAATTATTTTCTCTCATTTGCTTCAGATTCATTTCTTTTTTTTCTTTCTTTTTTTTTTTTTTTGTAGAGACAGAGTATCACTTTATTGCCCTAGGTAGAATACCATGGTGTCATTAGCTCACAGCAAACTCCAACTCCGGGGCTTAGGCAATTCTCTTGCTTCAGCCTCCCAAGTAGCTGGGACTACAGGTGCCCACAAAAACATGGGGCTATTTTCTTGCTGTTGTTGTTTCAGTTTGGCTGGGGCCAGGTTTGAACCCCCTATTTTCAGTATATGGGGCGGGCGCCCTACCCACTGAGCCACAGATGCTGCCCCAGATTAATTTCTCTTCTAGACTTCCAGTGTGCTCAACCTTCTTCCTCATAGAAGATGACCTTGCCTTTCATTTCATCAAGAAATGTGATGCTGTGAAGCATTTTGCTAAGCTTACCAGACTCACACATAATGTTCTGGCACCATGGATCAGTGAGCCTTCACATTATTGTACTGTCACTCATCTTTACAACCTCATTCAAGATGTTTTGTCTACCCAGCAAGGTTGATGCCCTTGTGGCCCTTTCTTTCTTTGGGTGGCACAGAAACTCAGTTTTGGACACTCAGTTCAATTTTGTTCTCCTCTAGACAACATACAATTTGTCTTTCTTGCCGACCCCATGGCACTGTTAACAATAGTGAATTTTCACCATTATTATACTTGAGAACTAAACTCTGACCTTCATTCTTCACTTACTCAAATCCCTTTCTAAGATGCTGGGTATGTCATAGCAATAAACAATAAAATTTCATTAAATGGGCTTTTATTAACGCAGTATAATGTGGCTTCCTTTCCAACCTGATTCCAATACAGCCTCACATGACAGAAGACCCCCTTTATCTTAACTCACGCATTCTTGCCTATTGCCTCTGAGTTTTCAAACAAAACTTAACTCTTTCAGTCAATTGCTAGCTACAGAATCCCTGAATCTTGCCTGTGACTGTAAGCCCCCACACTGAGATGCCTCACCTTTTCTGACTGAGCCAATATATAGTTTCCATGCGTGGATTTAGGCTTCACCGGTAATTCCTTTCTCCACAAATGTATAAAAGTAAATTGTAAACCAGTTGCCTTAAGCACATTTTCTCAAGGTCTCTTAAGAGCATATTCCTGGGTTGTGGTTGTACATACTTGGAATAATTTGATTTATTCAGAGTAAACCTCTTTAATTTATTTTATAGAGTTTGAAGTTTTTTCTTTTAACATACTTTTTATGTTGCTTATAAAATACCAATTAATGTGGCTTTTACTCCCAATAAAATTGGTAACGTCTTGAGCTTAGGTGCCATAACCATCATAATATTTATTATCCTTGGACAAGAAAATTGTGTCAGATATGCTGGATATGGCACTAAGCACTATAAATACAAACAATAACACTGCAGGCCTCCCCAACCTCAAGCACCTCTAATGTGGTGGAACCTGACAGGCAATTCTAACATTACAGGGAATAATGATAATAGCAAAAGGAGGGCTAGTAGAAAAAGAAGTGGGCAAACTAAATTAATTATAAGAGAAGGAAATTATGGAAGTTTTCCCCACTGTAGTTGACATTTGAAGAAAATTTTCAAAGATGCTGGAAAAAATCTCTTGACTTACAGCTTTAAATTACTCTGATATAGTTTATAAGTCATCAGTGCTATCCTCACATTGAGAAAAGCTAAACAAACTGAAAATCAATGACTTTTCTTAGATCCATAAGTGAATTGAGGTCACAGGGCAAACTACAACCCCCAACTGAAAAGATGTTGTCTAAGAGTGGTTTTAATTTTCGTTTCTGTGATGATTAGGGACAATGAGCATTTTTTAATGTGTTCATTGGCCATTCATCTGTTATTTTCAGAGAAGTTTCTATTCACGTCTCTTTCCCACTTGGTGGGATCTCACCTAATGTGCACAATGTGAGGGTGTTCAGCATGTCCCTTGTGTGAAGGGCTCAACTACAACTTGAACTTTACCTTAGAAGTGAAAATAATGTAACCTATACATTTGTACCCATATATTAACCAGAAATTAAAAAAAATTGAAAAGACAATAAAATAAAAAAAAATTACGGCTGAGATAAGCTTACCTGGCAAAAACTACTGGAGCTGGTAACGGATGGTAATTCTTAAAGGCAGCTGCACTAAGTTCTCTCAGTGAAGATCAGAGAAAAAATTTCTTCCACTTATGCTTTGGGGAGAGGCAGAGAAAAAGCCATTACTTTTGAAATATGCTAGGGGAAAGAAATAATTTTGAAATAAGCCCAGAGTATTTTCTATAACAAAGGGCAGCACTCAAGGAAATACTTTTCCAGAACATTCTCTGGCCAGGCAAAAGAGCAATTAGACCATTTTAGCTCCGTCTACCCTTCTTGTGTCTTAAAAAGAGAGAGGAAAGAAAGGCTAATGTATGCATCAGTGATCACTGCCAAGGACCTTAGACTCACTAAAAATATGGAGGTTTAATCATAAGATTATAGAAAACTGCCTTCCCCCCAACCTAGCATTTCATTAACAGGGATAACAACTGAGAGAACTACGACATGCTATTTTTTTTTTTTTTTGAGATGGAGTTTCACTATGTCACCCGAGGTAGAGTGCTATGGCGTCACAGCTCACAGCAACCTCAAACTCTTGGGCTTAAGTGATTCTCTTGCCTCAGCCTCCCAAGTAGCTGGGACTGCAGGCTCCTGCCACAACACCTGCCTATTTTTGTGTTGCAGTTCTTATTGGTGTTTGGCAGACCTGGGCTGGGTTCTAACTCACTAGCTCTGGTGTATGTTGCTGGCACCCTAGCCACTGAGCTACACATGCCAAGCCATAACATATAGATTCTAATTAAGAAGAAGTTCTTTGGGGCACCCAAAAACAAAAAGAAAGAAAAAGAAATTTTAGAAAACTTAATCCTCTGGCACCTAGAATGCTATAAGCGTTAAACACAACCCAGCTTCTGGATATAATAACATAAATCTTCACACTAAAGACTGATACCTCAGTTTTATTACTAGATACAAAATATATTATTTTTTACAAAAAACTTCAAAGCATACTAGAATCAAGAAAAATACAAAGTCAGAAGAGACAAAGAAAGCATTATAACCAGATTCAGACATGACACAAATTTTTGAAATTATTAAATATGGAATTTAAAATAACTGTGATTAATATATCAAAGGCACTAGTGAAAAATGTAGACACCATTCCAGAATAGATAGGTAATGGAGACAGGGTGATAGAGGCTGTAAGAGAAAATAAAAAAAGAAATGTTATAAATTAAACAACAACAACATTGTAATAGGGTTAAGCTGACTGTATTCAGTAGACCAGCCAGAGCTGAGGAAAGAATCAACGAGTTAAAGAATATGGCAAAACATTTTTCTCTAAAATGAAATTTAAAAAAATGAAAAATGAAACAGAACACTGACAAATTGTGTAATAATTACATATGGTTTAATTTAAGTATAATCTGAAGAATATTTGAAGAAAAAGAAGGAAGGAAGGAAAGAAGGAAGGAAGGAAGGAAGGAAGGAAGGAAGGAAGGAAGGGAAAAAGGAAGGAAAAGGAGAAAAAAATTGAAGTTATAAAAATTAAGAATTTTCCAGAATTAATGACAGACACTAAATCAAAGATCCAGGAAGCTCAGAGAACACCAAATAGGATAAATTTTCTCTCTCTCCACACACACACACACACACACACACACACACACACACACACACACACACATATATATCTAGGTTTATTGTATTCCCATTGTAGAAAATCAAGGACAAAAACAAATTTTTGAGAAAAGCTACAGAAAATAAATGTCTTGCCTAGAGCAGAACAAGAAGCAGAATTACATTGGCCCTCTCATCGGAAACACTGCAAGCAAGAAGAAAGCAGAGTAAAATATTTAAATGTTTAAGGGAAAAAGTCCACCAACTTAGAAATCTATATCCAGTGAAAGTATCCTTCAAAAGTGAAGGAAAAAAGATTTTATAGGAAAAAAACAGATTGAGAAATAGTTACATGTAACCCTGCCTTATATTGTAAGAAATATTTTAAAGAAGTTGTTCAGAGAGAATGAATATATAGTACAACCTCCATATGACCACCTCCCTACACTGACCACCTCCTTAAGGCAACCTAATTTTTACGAACTGGACATGCACCACATGTACAGATCAGTACGGTAGGCCTCGTCCCTTATGTAGAGCCACATCGATATGTTGACCAGTTTGTTATAGTCTCTTGGGTGGTTGTCCTATAGAGGTATACTCTATATAGTTCACAAACTCAGATTTATCAGAGAAAGGAAAAATAATGATAAAATAAAACATTATATTTTTCTTATTATGTATTGATTTAATAAATAACCATTCAAAGTAATGATAAGGATGTAGTATGGAGTGATTGTGGTTTGTAGATAAGTGAAACAAATTGTAGTAATGGTATCATAAATGTGAGTGAAAGGGAATACTCTGAAACAAAGTACATACATGGACAGCCTGTGAAACAGTATATACCATATTTGAAAGTAGAGTTGGATTATTTGTAAATACACATTACAAATTCTAGAATAACCACTATTTTTAAAAAGAAGTATAATTAATATGATAAGATAAAATAAATAAATAGAATCACATGAAATAATTAAGAACAGAGAGAGATGTAAAAGAAGGAAAGAATTTATTATTTATTTATTTATTTATTTATTTATTTATTTATAGACAGAGTCTCACTTTGTCTCTCTCGGTAGAGTGACATGGTGTCACAGTTCACAGCAACCTCCAACTCTTGGGCTTAGGCGATTCTTTTGCCTCAGCCTCCCAAGTAGCTGGGACTATAGGCACCTGCCACACCGCCTGGCTATTTTTTTGTTGCAGTTTGGCTGGGGGCAGGTTTGAAACCATCACCCTTGGTATATGGGGCTGGCACCCTACTCACTGAGCCACAGGCGACTCCCAGAAGGAAAGATTTTAAAAAGAACAAGTATAATTAATAAAAAGGTTATAATCATAATATATATATATATATATCAATACTATTATATCAATCATTTAAATGTGATTGGTCTAAATATAAAGATAGACTGTCAGAGTACATTAAAAAAACTCAACCATCTGCCATATACTAGAAACCCTCTTTAAATAGAAAAACTCAAATATATTAAAGGGATGGAGGGAAATATACCATGCTAATACTAATCAAAGTAAAACAGAGTCAGCTTTATTAATTTTAGAGAAATAGACTTCAAAACAAGGAAAATTAAAGGGCTAAAGAGGAGCACTAGATAATAATAATAAAAGGGGAAGTTTCTCAAGAAGATCTAATAGTCCTTTTTGTGTATGAACCTAAACAAAGAATATCACAGTACATAAAGCAAAAATTGTTAGAAATACAAGTAGAAATAGAAAATTCATTATTAGTTGGAGACTTCAAACTTCTATAGCAGTTATTGACAGATCCAACAGGCAGAAAATCAGTAAGAATATAATTAAGCTGAATATCACATCAATCAACTGGTTCTAATTGACCTTTGGAAAATACATTGTCCAAGAAGAGCAGGATATACATTCTTCTCAAGTTCATATGAGACATTTAACAAGATAGACCACATTCTTGGCCATGAAACATTCCTTAACAAATTTCAATGGACAGACAACATACAAAGTAAGCTATCATGTCACAATGAAATTAAACTAAAATCAATAGTGAGACAGCTGGAAAATATAGTCTTTCAACGGGAGTGCTATAAAAATTGGATATCCATGTGAAATACATCCATACATACAAACATAAATCTAGACAGAGGCCTTATATTTTTCACAAAAATTCTTTCTTTCTTTTTGAGTTAGAGTGTCACTCTATCACCCTTGGTAGAGTGCTATAGTGTCATAGCTTACAGCAACCGCCAACTCTTAGGCTTAAGCGACTCTCTTGCCTCAGCTGCCGGAGGAGCTGGGACTACAGGCACCAGCCACAACACCTGGCTATTTTTTGTTGACGTTGCCACTACTGTTTTAGCTTGGTTGGGGCCAGGTTCAAACCCGCCACCCTCAATGTATGGGGCTGGCGCCCTACCCCCTGAGCCATAGATGCCGCCCCCAAATTATTCAAAACAAAATTTTTGAAACCAAATTTATTTCAAAACAAATCATAGACATAAATGCAAAACACAAAGCTATGAAACATGTCAAAGCTTTGATCAGAGAACAATCTAGTTTGGTATTGAACTTTTAGGTATATTATTAAAAACATTTATGAAAGAAAAAAGCATAATTTGGACATTAAATTTAAAACATCTCTGCAAAAGATGCTGAAAGGGAATAAAAAGGCATGCCATGGTCTGGAAAATACATTTGCAAATTACTTAAATAATAAAGTACTTCTATTAATGATATACAAGGAACTCCTGACAGTCAATAATAAAAAAAATTTAAATGCACAAAATACATGAACAGATACCTAGCAAAAGAAGGTATATAGATGGTAATAAGTAATGAAAATGAAATGAAAATATGGTCAATATCATATATCATTAGATAGTTGCAAACTATAATAATAATGACATGTCACTATAAGTTCATAAGAATGCCCGTAATTCAAAAATCCTCCAAAGCCAAGTGCTGGTAAGGATGTAAAACAACCAGAAATTTCATTCACTGCTGGTGGGAATGCAAAATGTAAATGTGACTTTGGAAGACAGGTTGGAAGCATCTTAACAAAGCTAAACATAGTCTTATCATATGACCCAGCAGTCATACTCCTAAGTATATACTCAACTGAGTTGAAAACTTCTGTCCACACAAAAACCTACACAGGTATGTTTATAGCAGCTTTGTACGTAATTGCAAAAAAAACTGAAAGCAACCAAGATGTCCTTCAACAGATGAGTGGATAATCTGTGGTACAACTCTAAAATAGAATATTATCTGGTCATGAAAGGAAATGAGCTATCAAGCCAAGGAAAAATATGAATAAACCTTAAATGTTATTTTCTAAGTGAAATAAAGCAGTCTGAAAAGGCTAAATGCTATGCTACTAAATAAAATTCACAAAAAGACAAACTTAAAAAGACAATAGAAAGGTTTCCAAAGATTCTGGAGTTACAGGAAAAGTGAAAAATAGGTGATATTTTTTAGGGCATCAAAACTACTCTAGACTACTCTAGACTCTAATCCTAGCATTCTAAGTCTGAAGAGGGTACATTGCATGACCTCAGGAGAATAGCCTGAGCAAAAGAGAGACCCTATCTGTATTAAAAACAGAACAACTAGCTGGAGTTGGGGCAGGTCCCTAAAGTCTCAGCTACTTTGGAGGCTGAGACAAGAGGAGCTCTTGAAACCAAGAAAGGTGGCAGACAATCTCTACCAACATCCTTTGCTACCACAAACACAGTCCTTACTACAGGAAAATCCCACAGTCCTTAGAAACCTAGAGCCCAGTTTAAAGAGCAGCCAGGAATGCAGCTTCATTATTCTACATTAGAACCACAAGTCACCTACTACCCACCCTTAACCTACATCCTATCAGCCAATGTGCTGCAGCACCCTGCCTTCTTAAGACCACATCTACCACTGGAGTGCTTCCTCTTCTGGAAGCCAGTAGCCACTGTACCTCTCTTCAACACTGGGGCTCCATTTTTGTTATACCAAGGCCAACAGGTAGTTGAATGCCACCACCCCAACTGTTCAGATCTTGGGCTCAGGATTGACTGTGACTCTAGTCCTGCATAGTAGAAAAACCAACTCCTAACACATCACTTCCAGCCAGAGGAGCAGTCTGCCACAGTCCCACTGAGCAGAACCCACCCTTAAGCTGGCCCAGAATGCTGGATGTCCTCCCCCAAGCAGATGATGTCTTTGATCCTCCTAGAAGCTCTTAGGCCATCAGAGTAGTTACATGTCCATGCTTAGTACCTGAGAAAATTGCTATAGCAACCCTGCCCCACAGACCAATAGACAACATCTTGTGGGCATGCCTTGAAGCCAAACAAGCAATCCTGTGTACTCATCCAAGTCTATGAAATAGCTCTATAGTATATCTAAAAATAATGAATAAGCCAGGTGTGGTGGCATGCACCTGCAACCACTTGGGAAATTGAGGCAAGAGAATCACTTGAACCCAAGAATTCAAAGCTGTGGTGAACTATGATTACTCCAGCATGGTAACAAAGAGAGACTCTGAGGAAGGGAAGAAGGAAGGAAGGAAGGAAAGAAGGAAGGAAGGAAGGAAGGAAGGAAGGAAGGAAGGAAGGAAGGAAGGAAGGAAAGAAGGAAGGAAGGAAGGAAGGAAGGACTTCACTGCTACTGAAGTTCTTCCAGGCCAGCCAAGCTACTTCAGCCAAGGCATCAGAAGGAGGTGCATGGGTCACCCTGCTGGACAAGACTCCATGATTGCTGAGCAGCTGTGTACCCACATTCTGAGACAGAGAAATAGCCCTGTGGGCTCCTTACAGCAGACATGCTCCTAGGCCAGCCAAGAAGCTTTGTGATCATGCCCTGGGACTGAAGAACAGTCCTGTGTGTTGACCCAGTCTAGTATGCTCCAGGCCAATCAAGCCACTATGCAGCAGTGTCTGGCCTGAGAAATAGTCTGATGGGTTTCCCCCAGCAGACAATCCCCAGGACAGCCAAGCAACCTTATTCTTGTGGTCTGGCTACAGAAACAAGCTTATGGGTCACTATTGGCAGACACACCCCCATGCCAGCAGACCAGCCTTGCATTCAATCTCATGCCTAAGCCCAGGGGAGCACCCCTGGCAAACAAATCCCCAGGCCAGTTGGGCAGCTGTGTGTCTGTGCCTCAGACCTGAGAAACAGCTTTGCAATCCTCTCCTAGCAGAAACACACCCATGCTAGATAAACAACTGTGTGCAGGTGCTCCTAGCTAAAGTTACAGCCCAATGTTTCAACCCCAATAAGCCAGACCCCAAGTTGGTCAACCCACCATGTGCATACAGACACACACTTATATCCTGAGAAACTGGCTGACAAAACCACCCTTGGAAAGCCATACCATCGTTACCATAAACTCTTTCAGTCTAAGCTGCTGAGAAACGTGCAAATACCATTAGTGTGAACTACAGCTAAAGAAACTACACAAAGACTACACTACTGTGTCCAACTAGAACCAAGGCCAATGCATTCTATTGAACTGACACCCTAAGATATATTTGTATGAAAGAGTTTTCCCTATGAAACCTATTCTATAAAATTGGAAGAGGAGGCTTTTCTACCAGATGGAGTAAAAGTTCATGTAGGGACATGTTAAGCATGAAAAAAGCAAGGAAACTTGTTACCTCAAAAGGAAAACAATTCTCTAAGAATACACCTTAATCATAACAAAATGAAAAGTCAGAAAAAGAATTCAAAATTATGATCTTAGGAAAACTCAAAGAGATATAAGATAATACAGATAGTTCAATGAAATAATAAAACTATTTATGATCTGTATGACAAATTTAACAAAAATATAGGTGTAGAAAAAGAACTAAAGAGATCTGATAGCTGAAGAATTAATTGAATAAAATAACAAAAATGTAAATGAGAGATTTAACAACAGACTCTACCAAGTAGAAAAGAAATTCTCAACTTGAACACAGGCCTTTTGAAATAACACAGGGAGGAAAAAAAGTAACAAAGTATAAAAGAGAATAAAGAAAGCTTATAGAATTTATGGGACACATTTAAGTGAACAAATCTTATTATGATCATTCCAGAAGGAGAAGATAAGGGGAAAGATGAGGATAAGATATTTAATAAATAATAGCAGAAAACTTCCTAAGTCTCAAAAAACAGATATACATCCTGGTCCAAGATACTCAAAGAAGCCCGTATAGATTCAACCCAAACAGGTCCTCTCTAAGTCATCTTATGGTAAACTGTCAAAAGTCAAAAACAAGAAAAAAATGTTTAAAGCAGTAAGGGTAAAGTGCCAAGTCACAAATAAAGGACTCCCTGTAAAACTAACAAGGGAGTTTTCAGCAAGAGCTATACAATCCTGGAAAGAATGGGATGATATATTTAAAGTAGTGAAAGAAAAAAATTGTCACCCTAGAATATTATACCCAGCAAAACAACCTTCAAAAATGAAAGAGAAACAAAATCTTAGACAAACAAGCAAAAACTAGCACGATGTATCTATATTAGACTGGCTTTACAAAAAGTGCTCAAGGGAGTTATTTCTCTGGAAGTAAAAAGAAGGTAACTACCATCATGAAAACATATGAAATTATAAAATTCACTGGTAGAGTTGATACACAAAGTAAAAAAGAGAAAGGAATCCCATTCTATCACTACAGACAAATACATAATCACAAAAGTTAACAATAACAGAGAAAATAAAAAACAAAATATGTAAAATAACCAGAAAACAATCAACACAATGATAAAGTTTTCACCTGTCAATAATAATGTTGAATGCAAATGGATTAAATTTCCCATGTAAACTATTCAGATACACTGAATAAGTTAGAAAAAAGACCTAATTATATGAGGAATTTTAGAGGCGCACCTTATTTGGAAAGACACATAGACTGAAAGTAAAGAGTTGGAAAAAGATATTCCATATAAACAGAAACCAAAATAAGCAGCAGTACCTGTACTTATATCAGACATGGAAGACTTTAAGTCAACAACCGTAAAAACAAATAAGAAGTTTATGTAATGATAAAAGGATCACTTCAGGAAATAATATAATAATTGTAAATATTTCATATATATGTACCACTCAGATATATCAAGCAAATATTGTTAGATTTAAGAGATAGATCTCAATATAATAATAGTAGGAGAGTTTAACAACCCACTCTGAGCATTGAAATTATCACCTAGACATAAAGTCTACAAACAGATATCAGATTTAAAATGCACAATAGACTAAGTGGATCTAACAGACATTTACGGACATGCCACCCAACAGACATTGAATACATACTCTTTTCATTAGCACATTGAACATTCTCCAGGACTGACCATAGGTTAGGATGCAAGTCTCAAAAAATCCAAAAAATTGATAACATATCAAGTATCTTATCTGATCACAATGGAATAAAACTATACATTAGTAACAAGAAGAACATTCAAAACAATATAAATACGTAGAAATCAAGTAACTTACTTTTGAATGACCAGTGAAAGAAGAAATTAAGAATGAAATTTAAGCTTTTTGGTTTGGGGTCGGAGGAGGCCAAGGTGCAAATTTGCTTGTCCTGAATCCATCTGACACCGGCTGCCTCAACCATGCTGCCTAAGTTTGACCCCAGTGAAATCAAAGTCATGTATCTGAAGTACACCGGTGGCAAAGTCAGTGCCATATCTGCCTTGGCCCTAAGATTGGCTCCTTGGATCAGAGTCCAAAAAAAAAGTTAGTGATGACATCACTCAGGCAATGAGTGACTGGAAGGGTCTAAGGATTACAGTAAAACTGACTATCCATAACAGGCCCAGATTAAAGTGGTGCCTTCTGCCACTTCCCTGATCATCAAAACTCTCAAGGAACCACCAAGAGACAACACAACTTGACTTGAAGATGACAGAAAAATATTAAACATAATGGAAGTATTACTTTTGTTGAGACTGTCAACGTTGTCAGACAGATGTGGCATCGATCTTTGGCCACAGAACTCTGGAGCCATGAAAGAGATCCTGGGGATAGCCCCGTCAGTGGACTACAGTGTTGATGGCCACCACCCTCAAGACATCATAGAGGACATTAACAGGGGTACAGCAGAATGCCCAGCTAGTTAAAAAATACAAAGAAAAATATTTCTTTCTTTTTTTTTTTTTTTTGTAGAGACAGAGTCTCACTTTATCACCCTGGGTAGAGTGCTGTGGCGTCACACTGCTCACAGCAACCTCCACCTCTTGGGCTTAAGCGATTCTCTTGCCTCAGCCTCCCTAGTAGCTGGGACTACAGGCGCCTGCCACAGCGCCCAGCTATTAGAAAAATATTTCAATAGAGGATCATTTAACACTCTCACCAAAAAAAGTATGAAATTTAAAAATTACTTAAAACAAATGAAGGCTGGCGTGGTGGCTCACGCCTGTAATCCTAGCACTCTGGGAGGCCAAGGCAGGTGAATTGCTCGAGCACCTGAGTTCAAGATCAGCCTGAGCAAAAGCAGGATCTTGTCTCCTGTAAAAATTGAAAAACTGAGGCAAGAGGATGGTCTGAGCCCAAGTTTGAGGTTACTGTGAGCGATGATGACCAATACTCTACCCAGGGTGACAGATTGAGACTCTGTCTCAAAACACAGACACACACACACACACACACACACACACAAGAAAACAAAAAAGCAATTGAAAATAGAAACACAAGAAATACAACCTAACAAGACCTATGGGGTATAGAGAAAGCCATATTAGTATATGTTTATAGCAATATATGCCCAAATCAAGAAACCATAAAGACTTGAAATAAACAACTTAATTATTCACCTGAAGGAACTAGACAAGCAATAGCAAACCAAATCCAAATTAGTAAAAGAAAATCAATAATAAAGATCAGAGAAGAAAGAAATAAAATTGAGACTAAAAACACACAATACCAACAAAATAGAAAGCTGATTGTTTTAAAAGATAAGTTCAACAAATCATTAGCTAAACTAGCTGACAAAGGAGAAGATCTAAATAAATAAAATCATTAAAAAGGAGATGTCACAACAAATACTGTAGAAATGCAAAAGAGCATTAGAAACTAGTAGGAAGAACTACATACCAGTAAAATAGGAAACCTAGAAAAAATAGATAAATTCTCGTGCACAAATAACCTATGAAGATTGAACTCAGAAGAAATAGAAACTCTACTGACTAACAACAAATAATGAGATTAAGTCAGTTATAAAATTTCTTCCATCAAAGAGGAGTCTGTGACTAGGCAAGCTGGCTCATGCCTGTAATCCTAGTACTCTGGAAGGCCAAGGTGGGTGGATTGCTAGAGTTCACGGGTTCAAGACCAACCTGAGCAAGTTCAAGACCACCATCTCGGAAAAATAGCCAGGCCTTGTGGCAAGAGCCTATATTCCCACCTATTTGGGAGGCTGGGGCAAGAAAATTGTTTCAGTCTAAGAGTTTGAGGTTGTGGTGAGCTATGATGCCAGGGCACTCTGCTAAAGATGACAAAGCAAGACTCTGTCTCAAAAAAGAAAAAAGAGTCTGGAACCAAATAGTTTTATCACTGAATTTCACCAAACCTTAAAGAAGAATTCATCCTAATTGTTCACAAAGTATTCCAAACACTAAAGCATAGGGAATTCTTTCTAACTCATTCACGAGGCCAACATTTCTCTGATACCAGAACAGGACAAAAACATATCACACAAAAAGAAAACTACTAGCCCCTATCTCTGATGAATATATACACAAAAATATTTTAAAAAATAGCAAATTCAATCCAACAACACATCAAAAAGATAATATCAAGTGGAATTTATCCGAGTAATGCAAGGATGGTTAAACATACACAAATTAATTCACATAATATATTGCCTCAATACATTAGAATAAAAGACAAAAACCATATGATCATCTCAATAGAGGCAAAAAAACTTTTGTTAAAATTCAACATCCCTTCATGACAAAGACTCTTAATAATTTAGGTTTAGGAGAAAAGTACCTCAACAGAATAAAGGCCATATATGACAGAACCACAGCTAATATCTTATGGAACAGACAAAGATTTTCTTTGAGAATTGGAACAAGATATGGTATTACTATATGCACCATTTTTATTCAGTACACTCCTGGAAACCTTAGCCAGAGCAATTTAGCAAAACACAAATTACTTTTGAATTAGAAAGGAGAAAATCCCTGTTTATATAAGATATTATCTTATATATAGAAAAAAGTAAAGACTCTACCAAAACACTGTTAGAACTGATAAACAAATTCATTAAATTTGTAGAATACAAAATTATTATATCACAATCAGTAGTATCTCTATACACAAACAACAAAATAGTTGGAAAAGAAACCAAGATGGCCATTTCATTTCACATGCAAAAATTCTAGGAATAAATTTAACTAAGGAGTTGAAAGATACCTACTGGGAGTTTGCTAGCATTTGTTTTTTTCTCTCTCCTATGTATATAATATAACTATGTCATATATAATATATAAGTGAATGAAATAGAATAATGTCATGGTTTCCAATATGTGTTTTTGTTTTTTTTATTGTTGGGGATTCATTGAGGGTACAAGAAACCATGTTACACTGGTTGCATTTGCTGGGAAAAGTCCCTCTTACAATCATGTTTTGCCCCCAAAAGGTGTGGCACACACCAAGACCCCAAGACCCCACCCCCCCTCACTCCTTCCCTCTCTATGCTCTTCTTTTCCCTTAAGAAATACCTTTTTTCTTCATAAATCTGACATGTTACACCAGAGACAGTGTAAGAATAGAAGAATGTGGCATCCTTATTCCTGGAATTTATTAAGTGAATCACTAAATCTTCCTTCCCTTCCTAACTGTGATTGCATCTGTTAGCCTCTTTTAATTCTCTGCTTGGATAACAGTTTGTAATTCCTCTTTCATTTTGGCTTTTCTGTCCAAATTATATACTACTTTAAAAGTGATGGACATATTTCCATGTTTACTAAACATCATGGTGCATATCACTTGCGGAAGACTTTCTTTATCCAAGTCTCGATTTTAGCATCTCTTGTGAAAAGGCATGGCTTGATGAAAGTGAATAGACCTTTTTTTTTGCAGTTTTTGGCCAGGGCTGGGTTTGAATCCACCACCTCTGGTACATATATGAGGCCGGCACCTTACTCTTTTGAGCCACAGACACCACCCCTGTGAATAGACCTTTTTGATAAGACATTCTAGCTAGGGTAAGCTGTTTTGTTTGCATATTGTGGTTTTGACTTGCATTCCCCTCAATGATAAGTGATACTGAGCCTTTTCTTCATGTATTTGGTGGCCTTTTGTATGTCTTTGGAAAAAATGTCTGTTCAAACCATTCACCAATTTTTTAATTGAGCTGTTTTATTGCTTTTGAGAGCTTTGGGTTCCTTGTGTATTCTGGTGTATTCTCCCAGTGGATAGTTTGCAAATATTTTCTCCGCTTTGTAGGTTGTCTTTTCATGCTGTTGATTGTTTCCATGCTATGTGGAAGCTTTTTATTTTGATATAATTCCTTTTTTTTAAATTTTAGTTGCCTGTGCTTTTGATAGCTCATTCATAAAATCTTTTCTCAGATCAATGCCCTAAAGCATTTTTCCTGTTTTCTTCCAGTAAGCTTATAGTTTTGTGTGTTACATTTATATCTAGTTTCATTTTTCTGGAGATGCATACCCAGCTTTCCCAGCACCATTTATTGAACAGACTGTCCTTTCTCTAATGAATCTTCTTGGCAACTTTGTCAAAAGTTAATTCTCTGAAGAAACATACATTAACTTCTGGATGCTCTATTCTGTTCCATTGGACTATGGATCTATTTTATAACAGTATCATGCCATTTTGGTTACTACTAAAATCTATAGTTATTTAGTAGATTTTAAGGCCTGATAGTGGGATACTTTCAGCTTTGTTCTTTTCATTCAGGATTTATTTGTCTATCTGTGGTCTTTTACATTTCATGCAATTTTTTTTTTCTATTTCTGTGAAGAATTTCATTGGCATTTAGATAGAGATTGCATTGAATCTGTGGGATTGCTTTGGGTTGTATTGCCATTTTAGCACTATTAATTCTTTTGGTCCATGAACATAGCATTTCTTTCTATTTGTTTGTATCCTCTTCAATTTATTTCATCAGAGTTTTTTAAATCAGATTTTTTTTTTCTTTCAGAGTACAGTAATGATTTAGAATAGCAGCTAGATTAGGAAAGCAAAAGTTAGAAACATATCTATCTTTGCTTCATCTAACCGAAAGTAACTTGAATTTGATAGTATGGATAGCTAACTCTTTTCCTTCCTCTGCTACTAAATAATTGTTTGGTTTTTAACATATATTTTTGATTAAAAAACAATTGTGTGAATTTATGAGCTATAATATTTTTATACATACATTTAAAAAAATTAGAATTATAGAGGTAGACACATTTTGGTTACACAAATTTGCTTTCATACATTTTAACTCAATGTTGTAAGTATGCCCTTCACCAAGATGCACTGTATCGGTTGGTGTGAAGTGAACCAACCCCTTCTTACCTACTTGATTATTCTGTTGATCAACTAGTTCCAATTTAGTGTTGAGTAGATTTGGTGATTGTTTCCAGTCTTGTTATACTTGAAAATTGGCTTCCAGTGCCATCCAGGTTGTTCCAAAACATACAAATGTTCCAAGCCATTTTCTATGGCTAAATACTAATCCATGGCAAACACATACCACATTTTATTAATATATTCATATATTGGTGGGCACTTGGGTTCTGTGCACATCTTTCCAATTGTCAATGGTGCTGCTATAAATATTTGAGTGTAAGTCTCTTTTTATAAAATATCTTTTTTCCCTTGGGTAAATACCAGTTGAGAGATTGCAGGATCAAATGGTATATCTAGGTCTTAGAGATATCTCCATACTTCTTTCTGCAGAGGCTGCACTACTTTGTGGTCCCACCAGTAGTGCTCCCTTCTTTCCAAATCCATACTACACTTATTGTTTTGGGACCTCTGATGATATTTTGAACTATATGTGCCTTGTAGAAAGATTAAGTCAAGCTAATTAATATACCCATCATCTTACCAGCTCATCACCTTATTTGTATTGAGAACATTACAAATCTATTCTATAGATTCTATACATTACATATCTATTCTATTGCTATCTATAGCAATTTAGAAATATTCAGTGCATTGTTACTAACTGTGGTCACCTTAAAATGTAATTAGTCAGTAAAACTTATTCCTCCTTTCTAACTGAAATTTTGTACCCTTTGATTAATAGCTCCCCTTTCACGAGCCCAGCTCTCCTTCTTCACCTCAGCCTCTGGTAGCCATCCCTCCAGTATTCATTTTGTAAGATGCTCTTTTGATTGATTCCACATGTAAATAAGATCATATAGTTTTGAAATTTTTAAATCAAGTCACTTGGACATGAAAAATTCCTTTGTAGAATATTTTCTTATTTGTAGAATATTCAAATCTGAAGATACAGTCCCCCAAATTTCTTGAAGTTCATAATTTCAAATGCATCTTCTTTCTTGTTTTCCATATTATAGTTCAAGCCATCATTATTTCCTTCCTGAAACATTGACTTCATCCCTATTTAAATATCTGAAATTGATTCTTGAGTTTCCCTAGTTTGTTCTCTGCAGCGCAAACATCAAGATTTAAACTCCTCTATATAAAAGCTTTGCACTATTCTTGCAATAAATTTTTTAAGTTTCAGATTAATATTGATGTGCATACAATTAGGTTACATAGTTTGTTTTTGTAAGGTTAAAGTCTGGGTTGTAGTTGTGCCCTTTACCCAGGAAGTATGGAGTATACCCCTGCAATGAATATGACTTATAAGACAAGTCTGCCTTTTTTTTTAACCTACTTCTAACGAGCTCTAACTGTGCTGTCTTTATTCTACCCATTTAGTTTGTTGGTTATCTGTACTTTGGGATTTGCTATAGATTTGCATTTATTTTTTTATCTCTCTTAAGCAATATTTTTACTGGATACACAATTCAAAGTAGCTATTTTCTCTAAGCACTTTGAAGCTCTTATTTCACTGCCTTATGGATTCTGACATTGCTATTGAGTCAGTTGTCAGTCTAATTATAGTTTCTTAGAAGACAACTGGTATTTTCTAGTTTTACTATGATATTTTCTTTTTAGTTGATGAACTTTCTGATCTTTCAAAAGTTTTAAAAAGTTTGCACTGTTATACCTTCAGACATTTCCCCCACTGCACATTCACCCTTGTCAACCTTTGGAGCTCCAAATAGGTGTCTATCAGATCTATTCACATTCCACAATTCTGAAACACTTTTTTGTGTGTTTCCTTTCTGAGTTGCATTCCTGTTAGTTAGACTATCTTATAGTTTACTAGTGCCCTCTTCAGCCTGGTTTAAACTAATAAAAAGTCATCCATCAAATTTTAAAATGCTGGGGTTATATTTCAATAGCAATTATTAAATTTGTATATTAGCCACAGCACTTTATATGTGTGTGTGTCTATATATACAAATGTAGTAGTTGAGACAGAGTTTCATTCTCTCACCCTGGATAGAGTGATGTGGCATCATCGGAGCTGACAGAAACTTCAAACTCTTGGTTTCAGGCATCGTGCCTCAGCCTTCCAAGTAAGAAGAGGCTCTCACCACAATGCCGAGCTACTTAGTATAATATTTTTTAAATTAAAGTTTTTATTATGATCATTGTAGATTCACATTCAGTCACAAGACATATTATAAAAACACCATAATATACTTCACCCAGTTTCCCCCGAAGGAACTTATACAATATTATGACATGTATACATAATATAAGCTAACAGTGATTCCTCACATTGCCCTCACATTGGTATGATAACCAAACTGACCTCCCAGATACACATTCCCTCCACACACACCCCGCTCCGTCTCTACCTAGTAACCACAAATTCCTTTTCCATTTCATAAATGTTATCATTTTAAAACTGTTATATAAGTAGAATCATAAAATATGTAAACTATTGTGATTATCTTTTTTACTCACCATAATTCTCCAGAGATTTATCCAAGTTATTATATATATTAATATTTTTTCTGTTTGATATGTCCAGTAGTATTGGGGATAGGGTTGTCCTAAAGTTTACCCAACTATGTGCACAGTGAAGAAAACTTGAGTTGTTTTCAGTTTTTGCCTCTTTCAAAGATAGTTATTATAACCATTAATGTAAAAGTTTTTGTATGAACATATTTCATTTCTCTGAGATTAACGCCAAAGAATACGATTGTGAGTCATATGGTAATTGTCTTTTTTTTTTTTTTTTTTGCCTTCATGACATTTTCTTAGTTATTGTATGAAGACATTTGTATACTGCATTTAGTAAGTTCCGCCTGTAGCCTTCTAAGATGCACTGTAGGTGTGGCCCCACCAATTACCTCCCTCAATCCCAACTTTTCCCCTTCCCTCCCTTCCCATATTCTTGTGCTACAGTTGGGTTATAGTCTTAATATGGAACCTTTAAATTAGCTTCACGGTAGGGCTGAGTATATTGGATATTTTTTCTTCCATTCTTGAGATGCTTTGCTAAGGAGAATATGTTCCAGCTCCATCCATGTAAGCATGAGAAAGGTAAAGTCTCCATCTTTCTTTAAGGCTGCATAATACTCCATGGTGTACATGTACCAAAGTTTATTAATCCTTTCGTGGGTCGATGGGCACTTGGGCTTCTTCCATGACTTAGCAATTATGAATTGGGCTGCAGTAAACATTTTCGTACAGATGTCTTTGTTGTAGTGTGCTTTTTGGTCTTCTGGGTATATACCTAGTAAGGGAATTGTAGGGTCGAATGAAAGGTCTATTTTTAGATCTCGAAGAACTCTCCAAACATCCTTCCAAAAGGAACGTATTAGTGTGCATTCCCACCAGCAGTGTAGGAGTGTTCCCTTTTCTCCACATCCACGCCAACATCTCTGGTTTTGGGATTTTGCCATGTGGGCTAGTC
>CAUYON010116707.1:0-14997 GCA_963573935.1 Arctocebus calabarensis
GGAAGGAAGGAAGGAAGGAAGGAAGAAAGAAAGAAAGAAAGAAAGAAAGAAAGAAAGAAAGAAAGAAAGAAAGAAAGAAAGAAAGAAAGAAAGAAAGAAAGAAAGAAAGAAAGAAAGAAAGAAAGAAAGAAAGAAAGAAAAAGAAAAAAGACACTAAGAGACAAAGGAGAATGAGTTAAAAACAGCAACCTGTGAGCAAAACCTCCACCAAGCAATTAACTGAACCTGCAGCTCCTTAAAGGAACATGAGCCCTAAAAAGCTGCTTTTCCAAGAAGGAGCCAAATATCACACAGTGACTGCAATTGCACCATACCTCTTCAGTCTAGAACTAGTAGATAACCTCATGTTGCATGCAGAACGAACGTCTCCTTGCGTCTCTCTTCAGCCTTCTGCCCACCCATACTTCTTTTGAGGATAACACAGCTTCATTCATGAATTGCAGAGTTATTCAAATTTGTTCACATAGGAAGGTAAGACAAAGGTGGACTTTTCTCTAATAGATGAAAATAAAATTATTGGTTTCAACTATGAGTCACAGCTCGCATTCTTTATTAAATGCACTTCGTTATTTTTTCTAGTACAGTTCAGTATTGTTTTCCTAAAGAGTTTAAAGCTGAGATGATAGATGCTACTATCTCTGTTGAATTTAAAAAAGGAAACCAGTTATTCATACATCTAACCATAACAAGATTTCCTTTCTTCCTCAGAAGTCAAATTAGCATCTCATTTTGGTTGCTATCTTGAATATGAGGAAGTTGACTGGGCATCAGAGTTTACTATTTTCATTCATATTTAGTGACGATTGTAAAGTAATGGAATTGATTCCTCATACTGTATGCAAAATATATTTTTTATTCCAAGATCAAATTAGTTATGTGCTTTTCTTTGTCCCAGAGTCACAACGCATTAATCATACATGCCAACAGTGTGCTAACAGTTTATGATCTCAAAGATACAATGATATATCCCTGATTTCTACGTATTTGTAGTTTCGTGATATGTATTCCTTGTCTTTGTGATTTTCCTGTTTCCCCTTCTCCCTCTCTCTCTTTTTCTTTTGACAGCATAAATAATTTAGAGGCCTATAAAATCTGAAGCAGATTAACTCCCAATCTTTAAAGAGTTCAAGCAGAATTGCAATGGCAGCATTCAGGAAAATATGGGAATAAAAAAGAAGTTTTTATAATTACATACATTATCTCCCTGGTTAACTACATATGTATTCAGGACTTTCATATCAACAAAGGTTAATGTGATTCTTGCATTACGGTATCTATTAAATACTATGTATTAGTGTGTTAGGGTGGCCATCACAAAACAACAAAGGCGGGGAGGCTCAATCAATAGAAATTTATTCTCCCACAGTTCAAAAGGCTGGAAGTCCAAGATCAAGGTGTCAGCAAGTTTGGTTTCTCCTGAGGCCTCTGTCCTTGCAAACAGCTACCTTTTCACTGTGTCCACACATTGACTTTTCTCTGTGCAAGTGAATATCTAGTTTGTCTTCCTCTTTTTATAATGACATCATATTGGATTCAAGCCCTACCTTTATGACCTCCTTCAACCTTAGTTACCTCTTTAAAGGGTCTATTTCCAAATACAGTCATAGTATGGGTTTCAAGTTATAGATTTGGGCAAAAGGCCTGGGAGGGGAGGGTTGTGCAAAATTCAGTTCATAATAGATAGAAAGAAATATTCAAAATCATGTTTATAAAGAATCCCATTGATAGAAAGCCCCCTTTATATTCCTGAAAATTCTTTCAAAATCTCTGAGAAAGCAAATTAGGCAAAGTATACAAAGCGACTATCATGAATGTCGCTGTACATCTCAGGTTTAAAACGTGCCACATTTGTTATTTCTCTGAATTTTTTTTTAATCTGACCCATAGGATGTGGAAAAATCAATTGGGCTTTTTATTGGGGCTCCATCACCCCACTTTCTCCAGGCCCAAGAGGGAGCCAGAAACTCGTGAGAACATCTGGGAACCCCCCGGCCTTCAGCCTCGTTGGTTATCATTGCGGTTAGAAGGCTGCGCTTAGTTCAAACCGCAGGATGCCTCCAGAGCTGAAGTGTGGGTCGGGGTTCTGCTGTGGTGGCAGCCCCGCACCTTGGGTCCTACCTCCCGAGGAACATGAGAAAGAAGGAACAGAAGAGAGGCTTCTGCGACTCATAGAATCCCCCACCTGCTCAACCCCCTTCCCAGATTTAGAGACGAACCCCACACCTTGCTCAGCACACCCGCCTCGAACTCCTCTCACCACTTTGCCCTCTACCAGAGGCTCTTCCCTCAGTGGGGTTTGGAAATGCAGTCTTCTTAATTCCTCTGGGCAGTTGTTTTTTTCTTATTATCAACACAAATTAAAATAACAAAAGACCTGAACTGAGCTGTCTTGTGGGCTGACTTATTCAGAAGAGATGACAGCTGAAGTCTATGCAATCCATGCAAATGCAAAGTTCAGCATCTGTCCCATCACAGCAGCCAGGAGGAACTGGCGATCTCTTCTAGGGGAGGATGAGAGAACGTCACAAATGATAGAGACAAGGAAATCAAGGGCATCTCCTTACCGGCTCTCTCCATGTCTGTGTTGGGTGTGTTTGACTTTCCTTATCCGCTCAGCGTTCTGAGCTTCCTAGGAGTGTCACAGTGAACCTCAGTCTCATTTACCGCAGGAGAAAGACTGACATAAACAGAGAGTCAAGGGAGAGAAATGCGACTTCTCTCCAACATAGTCTTCCCTATTTTGTATCATTCCATTGTTCTGATTTTATCCAAAGCTCTACAAAACTACTCACTTGGAGAAATCTTAATAATCCAATGGCCATTCTGAAGTCAAATAAATTCTGCTGAGAAACTGAAATGGCAGAATAGAAATATACGAATTAGGCAAGCAGCGTAGAAAATGGTTTTTAGCTAAAACACCTGGCCTATGTGTGTATTAGTTGGATATTTTACTTATCCCTGCTCATTACCCCCCAATATTTGAACAAGATGGACAGGATTCATTTCTATCTTCTTTGATGTTGCTCGGGCTTTCAATATTCAGAATTCTCACAAAACCAAAAGATACTTTGGATGTCTATTTTTGTAAAATTAAATAAAATATGAATCAAATGTCATAATTTTAAAAATTCTCATGTTAAAAAGCATCATCACTAAATTTCCCTCCTTTTGTCAAAGCCCCTTGACATGTTTCCTAAAGAGGATAAAGGATGAAACATGATTTCTGGGATTTGCTTCAAAAGAATCCCAGGCTGGGGCGGGGGGCAGGAATGACATGGAAGATGAAATAAGATTGACTGTGGGATGTTAATTGCAAAAGCTCTCTGCTTTTGTGTATGTTTCAATTGTCTTACAACAAAAAGTTAAAAGTGAGAAGTAAAATTTTAAAACTGAATGTAGAAAATGAGAAGTAAAACTTTAAAACTGAACTCTCACAAAAAGATGAAGCTCAACAATACATCTATGACAGAAAGGTGAACTTACAACGTTGCTTGAGAACACTGGGCAAGAGTCAGGGTCATTCAGAAAATTTCAGCTCCTTCTTCAGTTAAAGTGCTCAGTACTCCAGGGAATCAAGCTCCTTTGTCTTCTTCTGTCATGACTGTGAAAGCTGATGGGTGTGTCAGTCACCCCTGAGAGTGGTGCTTTGGGGAACAGCAGCACCCTGTCAGCTAGCACCAACTGGCGCTCAGGCTGTTTTTGTATTCTCTAAGGTCTTGTCAAGCAGCAGCCGCACTTCTGAGAAGAATTTAAATCCAAACCCAGTGGCAACTCTCCTTGCCCTAATAATCTAATGGGGGGGGATAGAGAAATAGTGAGAGACAAAGAAGGTGGCGATTTCTCTCCTTTGACCTTCAACTTCTGGGTCCAGGGCTAGCTATTCCCTTCTTTATACCTTAATCTTTTAGGTTCCTCTGCTGAGCAAATATACTCATTCCAGAATTATCTATTAAATGATGCCGGAAACCCTGCCAAGTGTTATAAGTGTTACACAGAAGCATTAGCCATTCTCTCTTCCTCTAAAGATTTGGCAACCAAGATAGAGTCAGGACACATAAAGGTGAAATATAAAATTTAAAATGTAAGGCAGGGTAGGATATAGACCCACTGGATAATACAAATTTCAATTACTACAGGAGTTCAGGGAAAGGAAGGGCCCATCGTTGAGGGAGTAATATGGAAAAGATTTACTGAGAGGATGGAATTTAAATGGAGGTTGTAACTCTACCAAATTCAAGGACTGAGCTGGAGGCATAGAGGGACGTAGAAAGAGAGAAAGCACTGAGCTAGACACATCTGCCCTCCAATGCCACCTGTTATCTCTGAGCCTTCAATTTCTCAGGTGTAAATTGTGCCAAGATTTAAAATATTGACATTTGGGGAAATGCCTGTCAATAAACAGGCCCCCATTAATTGTTTGCTTTGTATAGGGAGTCACAGGGTAAAAATTTGTAAACAAAAGCTATAGTCAGGTTGTAGCAACCTTGGGTATCAGACAAAGGGATTTAGGTTTTATTCTAGCTGTCCAATGGCTTTAAGCCAAGAAGGTCATGGTGAAAGCAGTGTTTGGGAAAGATTATTGCAGCAGTTATGAAATCTGGTTGAGAGGGGAGACTTGAGCCAGAGAAACTCCCATGGAGGTTAATGCACTGGTCTCAGCATAAGGTACTAAAGGCTAAAACTAGAATTCTGGCCAAAGATAAATTAACCATGACCTAATGAAATTTTCATTGACCCCTTCCAAAGTCTCAGAAAGCCCTCCCATGCTCACCTGGTTTTGTCCAAATTTGCAAAAATAAGATTAGGTGCTCAAGGCCCCGGTCTCTGTCCATCCCTAGTTACCTTCAAAATCACTTTCCTCTGGGGCTCTCGAGTGACAGTGGCCATTTTGGAAATCAGACTAGGGGTATTTGAGTTGGAGAGAGCTCTCGTGTGGGTTTAGTGAGGTATGTTTATGGGGTTTTCAATCACTTCCCTGTAGAGTTGAGTTATTACTCTCTGTACTAACACAGAAATGGCCTCAGACACCAGTGCCAACTCACGTGAAGATGCACAACCACAGGTTGTGTCGGAACATAGTATGTACAGAGGTAGTTGGTGGTAGAGGAAAACACATTTTGAAATGTATGAAGCCAGAAGCAAATGTGCGGAAAACTCTTGCAGCCATTACATGTATGTAATTGGCAGTGGGTGATTCAGTTCCCACTGATAGCTAATCGAAGTAGATGTTCTCTCCTATCAGGAATATATTCAACAATGCAGCATATACATTAAAGCTAGATAAATGTTATAATAATAAATATACCATACTTTCTTTCTTTTATATTGGAATTATAAAAGATAGAACTTATCAGAATTCCTAGTTTTAGAAAACACAAACCTTTACTCCTCACTCACAGTAAGTCAGAAGCAATTTATTTATGGAAAAAAGTAATAGTTTTTCTTCATAGATTTGAGAACAATTTACATGACATTACCAATAATGAACTGTGATGCTGACAGAAGCTTTCTTAAACTATTAATGCGTCTTCTTTGAGTCAATCCATCACGTTGGAGAAAAAACTGAGTTGTCTTTCTATTCTCGCTAAAGAAAATATAACACAGTCTTTAACTTTTAAAGAGGTGACCCAAAAATATGTGGCAAAAAAAAAGAAAAAGAAAAAATAAGCACCAAAAATGGTGCTGAGGCACACTGGGCAGTGAATGAATAAAAGTGTTCTGTTATTTTTCTGGATGTTGTAGTGTTGGTGATATTTGTCAATGATGATTCCCTTTCTAAGTCTAAAAAAAAATTAATTTCTATGCCCAATGTGTTTATAATTTTTTATTGCATCATCTTGAGGCCTAATCCTGTATCTACCCCCTGATTGTGACAATGGGAATAAAATTAAAAAGACAGGTGCAGACACAAAGGAGGCTTCAAAACATCCTGGTGATTCACATTTTTTGTGTAGAAATCACGAAGTAGGGTGAGAGCTGACTTGGGGAACTGGGTAAACAAAGCATTACTTGAATTCATGTTTTTTACATTGGGCTGACTTGATGTAACGAAATAGAAACGTCTAATATGATCCTCAAGAAAGAAAACTCAAACTACAGACTGTTTAAGGAACATTCTCCCTGGGATGGGCTTGAAGTGTCGTTGCAAAGATTAAATTGAGCCAAATAATCTTTTCTTCTCTCTCCATTGTCTTTACGTGGTATTTCCAAACTGCAGAGACATAATTCTGTGGGTGGTTCATAAGAACGACATGACAGAAGATCTAATGTGACAAGTGAATGTGGGAAAGTCTAGGTGAAAGACTACTGGAACTTGTTTCTTTGACCTACAATTTCTCAGATCCTTTGATATGATAAAGTGCATTATTAACGTCTTAAAGAAGGCTACTTCTTATGGTTAAGTTTACAGATTTGGCCACAGAATCATTTCCCACTCCTTTCTGAGTGCCACACTTTTTGGGAAAATGTTCTAATGACACAAGTTCTAGTCCAGTAGAAAATAAACAGAAGTGAACACCACTTGCCCTTGACGTAACACTGCCAAGACCCACTGAGGTCTCTCTCACCTGCAGCAAACTTCCAACTTACCTTTCTCTCTGGCATTGTCATCAGAAACCAGCCCCTGACACACACTAGTCATCTCTCTGATATGCAAATCAAGTTATATTACCATTCTATTAAAATTCTCTTAGGATGGGCGATGCCTGTGGCTCAAAGGAGTAGGGCTCGGGGCCCTATATGCTGGAGGTGGCGGGTTCAAACCCAGTGCTGGCCAAAAACTGGAAAAAAAAAAAAAAAAAAAACCTCCCTTTGGATAAAGTACCAGTCCTTGCAGAGACAAATGGACATTGGAGACGCTTTCTCAAGCTGCTGCCTCCATCTATCCATATGGCTTCCTAGAGAGCCGCGTTATTACTCTAATACCACTTGGTGAGCCTCTTCTCCTAGATTTTAGGACTTGAGACTAAGGGAGTCAGGGGTCATGTTTTCTGCTGGGATCCTTAGAAGCAAACGCGTCTGCAGAGAGAAAAACAGATTCACCAAGGATAAACCAAGTCAGGAGCGTGCTGATGGAGTTGAAGTTCAGAAGTCTCTGCAAACTTGACCCCAGTGCTATCTTTAGCCTCTAAAGATGACACCATATATTTATGAATAAAAAAATCACTCTCTCATTTGATTTGGTTGAGGTGAGTTTCTGGCCCTTTCAGCACAGAGTCTGGAGATAGATAACAAGGCCTTTCATGATCGGGCCCTATTTAATTGTCCAGACTCATCACTGGCACCTTACCTTCCACATTTATTTAATGCCCCCAACACATTAGGCCCCTCTCATCATCAGATCCTTCCTCGCATGCGCTTTTCCCTTTCTCTGTTCACCCTGGAAGTCTCTTTTATGATGTGCTTTCCTTATAAAGACCTTCCCTGAGTTCCAGGTCTGGGTCATGTGCCCCTCACAGCTGCTGCCCCCCAAGAGAGGACTTATCTCACTTTCTAGCGTTCCCTGGTTGTTTTCTCTACTGTGTATTTCTTCACCACACATCCCTTCTGCAAAAGAAGGAGCCATGACACTCTCATTCATTGTTGAATTCTCACTGCCTAACACATGTTGGGCTCCTATGGGGCTCTCAGTATATATTTATTGGATGAATAAGCAAATTAATCACTCAATGTGCACAAAATAGCAGTAAATTAATAGAGAGTGTGATGAATACCCATGAACATCTTCCCATCCTAAAAGCACAGCACTGTTGGAGCCTTACTGGCCACCCATACCTCCCAGCGGTGACCTGACCCCGAATCTGGGTCCTCCCCCATTGGCTTGCTTTTCCTTTAGAGTCATACCACATATGTAGGTAAAATGTGCTACTTGTTGTTTTTTTTTAACTATTTTAAAGTTTATAAGAATATTAGCACAACAAAACTTGAGCTCTTAAGACTTTGCACTTTTAACAACAATATATCTCAACTTCATCGATGTTAATGTATGTTGTAGCAGTTCACTTAGATTCAGTGTGTGTGGGAGGGCATTGAATAAACTGACAACAATTGATGTGTCAATTTTGTTCCCATTCCTCTAGCCACCCAATGCCCTACACTCTTTCCATACTTTCTACAACAAATTTTATTTTCTAAAGATAGCATAGTATTCTTTCTCTTATCCCATGTTCTTCTATGTGGCTTTGCCACTATCCTATCAGGAAGTGGAGTTTAATTCTCCTCTTCCTCAATCTGGATGACTGCTTAAACCAATAGAGTATGGCAGAGTGACGCCGTGTGCCTTCTGGGTCTGGCTCATAAATAAATCTTATCATGATGCAATTTCTGTATTGTCCACTGGAATAGCCATGTTTGAAGCTCTGAGCCAACATGTAAAAAGCCCAATTACCTCAAGGTTACCATATTTTCAGGAAGCCATGGTACACAGAAAGGCCAACTTTGGGCACTCTGTGTGACAGGCCCATCCCAGTGCAGCCCAGGTGTCAGGCACGTGAGGGACGGAGCCTGCTGGTGACCCCCGGGCCCTATTCATTAAGTCATTCCTAGCCTTCAGGTTTCTCAGCTGAGGTCCCAGGAATCCTAGAGAAGAATCTAGCTAACCTCCACATGCCAAATACAAGTACCTAATCCCTGGCCACAATTTATTTGCGGTTTTAAACAAAGAAGTTTTGGGATAGTCTGTCATACTTCAGTAGTCACTAGAACAATCTCCTTGGTAGTTGTCCTTTGTCTGAGCCCCATCTGTGCCTGGGGAAAAGAGCTACCTGCCAACCATTTGTCACTCATTACAACATGCTACTCCTCTAAAGACTTGTTTACCTTCTTTTAAAAAAGACATGTTGTTTTTTTTAAAAAAATGTGTTTTTTAAGACCTTATGCAAAATACAGATTCGACTCAGACAAGTCGAATCAGGATCTCTACATTTGTAGCAAGCACCCCAGGTGTGCCTTTAAAGTTTGACAATCATAAGTCTCCTGGGACTGATTTGGCTTGGAGGGGGGATCAGGGCACCAAGCCTTTGGTGTAAACTTGAGAAAAGAGACTTGGGAGAACTCACTAAAATCATTTTCTTTTTGCTAACTAAAGCAATTAAAAACCCAGTGCTCTATCTCTCTAGCCCTGTTCCTTTTCCCAGGTACTATAAAACTGTGACCTCAAAGTTACACAGCAGATGCTCAGAAAGCATAGCAAATCTCGAACCTAAGATGACTCTACTGAATGCATAAATGAAGGGTAGAGCTTATTGTCCCCAAATATTACAAAAGATGTTCTGATTTTCAGGTCATGGTTTGGGTTGGTGTTGAGACTAGGGAATATATTTATAATTTTCAGTGATATTCAAAATGATGATAGTTATATACACAAACACGCAGGACTAAATATTATGTGACTTACCCCAGGAATGAGTATTCACTGATGTAAACAATTCCTCTGTAGAATTGCTCTTTATAGACATTCTTTCAATACTATTTTTCTGTTTCCAAAGTTTGGTGTTTATGTGTTTGTATCTAAACTGCCTCTCTTCACAGGATTTTCAGTATTTATTCTACATGTGTATAAAAGCAAATATAAATAGGTAGCAAGAATGTTTTCTTACTCAAATCAACTTTTCCTCAGTATTAGAGAGGAATTAAAAAGCTCTTGCCACCCCTGTTTATCTGAAAAAATTAAGAAATTTGCCTGCTGCAAAACTTGTCATGAAACTATCTAATAGGGTTTGAATTTAACATTAAAAAATGTCTTCTTAGTTATATTCATGTGAATATCATAATTTTCTCTTTCTCACCCACTATTTGTTATTTCCTGTTCTCATAAGCCATTAAAAAAAATTGCATGCCAAATGCAGAGAAACAAGAAAGAAAAGAAAGAGGAAGAGAGAAGGAGAGGAAAGCCTGATGTGAAGAGGAATATTCCTAAACAGAGAAATCTGTCCTTCATGTCAGAAAAATTATTGAATTCTCAAACTGCAGATGACTCACTAAACCACTGCATCAACTTGACACTTGCCTTCTGTTATTCCCTCTTCCATTCTGCACTGTTTATACAGACATCTTCCAGCGAATTTATAAATTCTTTGGAGGTACAGATAAACTGTATTTTTCATTCCTGATGCTTAAGATTATGGCAGTCGCTACATGTCCTGTAAGCTATCTCTTTTAATGACACATAAAATAGTTCACTTTGCAACAATGAGCTATAAAAAGACTAATGACAAAGGCAGCCAAGATGAATTCAATGCCTCAAAATATACAGGTAACATATATTGTTTTATTTTGATCTTCACTGCATCCCTACAATAGAAGTTAAAAAAAATTATTTTTTCAGGCATGTTACATGTGCTCTCTTTTTCCTGAACCATACTCCCTCTGATATCTGCACAGCTTTCTCCCTCACATCTTAAGAGTTTTCCCTCCAATGTTGCCTATTCAGAATTCTCCTTGACTACCTGATTAACATTGTGCCCCACTCGACCTGCAACCCCACCATTATATCTCTTATTCTTAATTTTCTCATTAGTCCTCTTGACATCTGAAAAAAACGTAGGTATTTTTTGGTTTTTTGTTTTTTACTTTCTCTACTTGAACATAAACTCCATGAGTGTGGGGATTTATTTTGTTTGTTACTATTTCCCTGGTCCCAAAAGAATACCTAGCACGTAGTAAATGCTTAATAAATAAACAAGTGAATGTACTATTCCTATTTAATAAAAAACAAGTCAGGAACAGCAGGCTTAAGAGATTTGACCGATACAGCAAATCTAATGAGTGGCAAATTAGGTTCTGCATCACAGATGTTAATACCAAGTCTCCTTATATTTTCAAGACAATGACAAAATTTTGTTGACTTGATGTACACTACTAAGTTCGGTGGCATTAATTTCTAGAACAGTCTGAGACCTGGAGCCTTCTTTCTCCATTTTATGAGTGTTATTTGGAGCAAAAACAAAAAAATTAAAATGGATTACCTTTGCTGATACTGGACAGGATGGGAAGAAAACATCTCAACTGTGATATAGACACTGAAGTCTGTCCCAGGCCAAGACTGATGCACCTGTCTGTGGGGGCCAATCCTAGTCCCTACACAAGACCTTTGCCAACCATTCCAAAGCACTCTTCGACAAGAAGCAAACTATTATTTCTGCTGCAATAATAGCATCTTCAGAGATGGTGCTACTAAGGTACAGAAGCCATTGGCTGCTTCCAGGGGTGGACCGTTTAGCAGTGTGACAGCTATGTGACACCACACGAGTACCTTTACCAACGTCTCCAATAATTTGCTGTGCTTCATTCTGTCCCTAAGTATAGCAACACAGATGTCACATGGTGTTAGATAGCACTTTCCCTTGGCTTTAATGGATGATTAACACACTTCTAGTATGAAACACAATTTAATTTAACCTAACTCAGAAACAATAAGACCTCCCCCATGCTGTTCTAACCAGTCTATCTTTTATTAGCCAGCACTTTGAAACAAATCCTAGAAGTGAATGTTAACATCACAAGAGGCCTAAGAGATCATCCATTGATCAGACATTATCCCATGATTTTAAGGAGAAGACACTTAGGCTAAATTGACCATCAGTTATACCCAGTTGAGAAGCAGTGTGGAGTTAGCCTAGCACCCCTTTGCACACAGTAGGACTGTATTTTGCACAAGTTCAGCCATTTTCAGCAAATTGTTAACGGAATGAATTTAGAAATCAATGACCTCCACGGCTGGCAATGTCATGATTGCCATAATTTTGAATAATTTACAAATCACTGTGAGGAGCATACCGTCAATGGTCTTCCTTGCTCTGTTAGTGTTCTTTAGACAGCGGTTGCTCTCTGACAATTTATAATACAGTGTGAATACAGTGTTATCTATCATAAATGCTATTATTAAAAATATTTGGTTCAGCAATACAATCAATTTCCTTACCAAACTTAAAGGTAAAAAAATTTCCTTGGAATTACAATGTTGGAAGCCAGTCCAGAATCAGAAAGTCTGGCATGCTAATACAGAATTATCTCAGCAAATGCTTATTTATTCATTCACTGCACAAGCATATATATGCTAAGCATTTCCCATGTGGAAGACATTTACCAGCACTTCACCAAGTCCTTTCCCTTTTCCTCCTGGGTGCAGGTAGACCCTTGTTTTCAGCCTCTGCTGTAGTTAGCACAATCACGTGAGTGAGCTCTGGCCCCCCAGAGTTATGAGCAGCAGGGATATACGACCCCAAGACCCTCCCATGTGTGATCCACCCTTTACCTCCCTCACCTTCCAAACAGATGCAGAAAACCTAATGAAATGATCTGAGCTGCAGGGGACTACAGAGCCCCAGGACAAAAGGAGTCCTGAGTCACATTTGGAGGAGAGAAATGTAAGTGGTGTGAGAACACATCAGAGCACCTGAGGAAAGGCTTTTGAGGAGTTGTAGTATCAGAAATGGACACTGATTTAACATTTAAATGGGTTAAATCTCACCCCAGACTGAACGATGGCAAATATAAAACTTTAGATGTGACAATGTTACATGATTCCAGAGACAAGTTGTCTAACATAGCTGAAGTACAGAATAAAACACAGGCAAAGCTTTGAGTCTTGAGAGAAAAACTGAGGTGTGGTCAGATTATGAAGAGCCTGCATGCCAAGATGAAGAATTTAGACTTTATACTCAAGGCGGTAGAATCCAGCTAGGAGACTACTGGAAAAGTCCAAGCAGGAGACAGTGCAGGACTGATGTGGGCTGGATCAGAAGAAATAGTATCAAAAATAGATACAAAAGACCATTCAGAGACCATAATGTTCAGGTTGCTATTAGATGTAAGAGGTGAAAGTAACATTAAGTGAGGTAGAGAACACAAGAGAAGATACAGATTAGAAGGAAAAGATGGTAAATTTGCTTTTAAATATGTTGCATTTGAGGTCCAAGTTGGAGACGCTATCTAGTGGGCAGTTTGCATTTCATATGTAGAACTTAGGGGGAAAAAATTCAAAACTGGAATTATAAATGAGGGAGTTGGCAACATAGGGATGGTGTCTCAGCCAGTAGAGTGGATAAGATCTGCCGAGAAAAGAGTGTAGAGTGAGAGGAAAAGAAAGAGGAGATTTCACAGGATATTTCAAAGAGTCATTAGGGGAGTATAAAAAGCATCATGACAGGAGAATGCCATGAAAACCACAGGAGGAGAGAGTTTAAGACTCCCGCCCTCACAGAGGAGGTCAGACCTACCCCAGTGGGGAAACCAGACATGCTAGCTGGTCATAAAATAGGGTTGCAGACCTAGAACAATGGCAGACCCTGCATGTGCAAATGTGCGTCTGCAGATTCAAGCAGAGCAAAGAAAATCAGAGGCAGAGTAAAAGCTCAAACATTAGCTGAGTACAGAACCTAAGAGGTAGAGGATCAAGAATGGGCAAAGGAAAAAGAGACAGGATCAAATTCTGGCCAGATAGTAGACTGAGTCAGAATAAACACAAGGGATGTTCAATTGTTTCCAGGCACGAAAGGCCGTAGAGGCGACTGGAGAATGGCAAATTGGGTGTTCAAGCAGGTTTGTTAGTTTGGGGGAGCAGATGCTACATTGTCCTGGAGGAAGGACAGTTCCTTAGTGAAAGCCATGCGTGAAGACGTCTTCCTCAAGAACATTAATGGAATTGTGTGACACAATTCTAGTAGTAGGCAGAGCAAACAGGAAACTTTGTAAGGATGCTTTTAAGTTAAATGTAAGAATCTACTGAAGGAGACATGGAAGATTGAAAGAGTATGCAACACAAGGACTTAGTGTAGAAATCAGAGGGGATGGAACCAAAGAACATATAAAGAAGCTAGCTGTGAAACAGATATCCTATCTGGCTTTGTTCTTTTGGTTCATGCTGCTAAAACAAAACATGGGAGATAGGGTAATTTGTGCATAATAGAAATTTATTTGTCAAAGTTCTGAAGGCTGGAAAGTCAAATATTCAGGTGCCAGCAGACTGGTATCTTTGTGAGGTTTGCTCTCTGCTTCCACGGTGGTGCTTTGTGGCTGTCTCCTCACACAGCACTAATTGAGGGTAAAAATGGCCTAGCTAGATCCCTCCAGCCCTTTTATAAAGTCGAAATCAAGAGGCTTATGTCATAATGACTTAGTCATCTCCTAAAGTTCCCACCTCTTGATACTATTACATATCATGTTGGCGATTAAGTTTCAACATATGCATTTTGGGGAGAGGGGGAATACATTCAGATCATAGCATTTATTTTGTCACGGGGGGGAGGGAAGATCAGGATGAAGTATAGATGAACAATGAGGGATATTGAGACCATTCATAACTGATGGTCTTTATTCCCTTAGCAAAGCCAGACTGGAGCATTCCCCAGACAGCTGGAATGTGTTGAGTTTCTCAATGGGGGCTGAGGAGACAGAGGATTGTCCCAGATGTCAGAGTACTTAGATTTTCTCTTAAGGCCCTGCTCGCAGAGCTATAGGGGGGGATGTTTTCTAGAGGTGATTAGAGCCAAAAGGTCTAAAAACAGGGAAACAAGTAAATAAAATCAGATATTTTGGTGGGAACAAAGGAAAGAGAAGGAGATGAAGAATCCAAGTGTCAATGAGGAATGATGGAAAGGACTGACAGCCTAGTTTACTCTAAACTGCTTCTGGGCTAAGCTTCTCACAGTTCCTACCACGGTGCATGGCCCACAAAACGCAGTCAAGAAATGTGAAATATGAATGAACAAGTGAATGAATGAATGAACAAGGACATGCTTAAAATTCAGGCTAGTGATGGGAGAAATAAAGTTGAACACAGTAACAGACTGCAAGACTAGAAAGTATTTAAGAAGCAAGAGAGTGAGGGTGGAGCAAGATGGCGGACGAGTAACAGTTTCCTTGTGGCTGGGCACAGTGAGACTGGGGAGAGAGGACTTCAGGCATCTCTGCCAGGCAGGATCTGCCCAGAAACTTCCCTTTGGGGACACAGGGAGACAGCGTGAGGCTTCTGGACACCCTGAGGAAGGCTAAAGCAGC
>CAUYON010116710.1:0-26824 GCA_963573935.1 Arctocebus calabarensis
CCTCCAAGAAAAGGATATTCACAAAAAAAAAATCTCGAAAATATTATTATTCTTATATGTATATATAATTGCAGTCCAGTCCAGCAACAACGATCTGCTGTGAGAGGGGAGCAAGGGAGCAGGGCTCGTAGTGACTGCGGGAGAGGGGCCTCTCAGTCGCTGCAGATCTCGGCGGTCGCAGTGGTGTGTTCCTATTCGAGGGGCCGGCGGCGGCTTCCAGCCGCACTAGCTCCCGGGGGTCGGTTGCTATGGCCGGGAAGGTGTCCTCTCAATTCGCAGGGCAGTAACTTTGGAGTCACCGCAGAAGCACCCAGGGGCGGGGTTTGCTGTGGCCAGGCTCCCAGCAGCTCTCAGCCTAAGGGGCGGGGGCTTTGTGACACTATGCGCGGGCAACCTTGGCCTCGCAAACCGTGGTGGTTGCTATGGGAATTATGGCCACGGGTCGCAGCGGCAGTGAAGGCTAGAGGGGAGGAGCCACGTGGTCACTGTGGATCTTGGGGGCCGTGGCGGTGTGTCCCTAATCACGGGGCAGCAGCTTCCAACTGCAGCAGCACCCGGGCAGAGGTTGCTATCTCCGTGAAAGTGTCCTCTCTATTCGCTGGGCAGCAGCTTCGGAGCAATGGCCACAATTCCCAGCCGCTTCCAGCCGCAGTGAAGGCTAAGGGGTCGGGGGCTTTGTGTCACTATGAGCGGGGCGACCTCGGCAGCACAGGGAGCAACAGTTGCTATGTCCGTGGGTCACAGCTGTTCGCAGCAGCCGTGAAGGCTGGAGGGGAGGGGAGGAGCCACGTGGTCGCTGGGGATCTTGGGGCCGCAGTGGTGTGTCCCTGTTCGTGGGGCGGCGGCTTCCGCAGTGGCACCCAGGCAGTGATTGCTATAGCCGTAAAGGTGTCCTCTCTATTCGTGGTGCGGCAGCTTTGGAGCGACCGTGGAAACACCCTGGCGACGGTTGCTATGGACGCCGCTCCCCAGCTGCTCCCAGCCGCAGTGCAGGCTAGAGGGCCGAGGCTTTGTGGGGCTGTTGGTGGGAACTTGAACTTCAGTTATTCTCCATCTGATGTACCCGGTGGCCCTCCTCGCCAACTTCCACAGCTTCCACAGCTCAAAGTGTCTTCTCCGCCCCACTCAGTGTTTACTATGGTCCCCGCCAAGTGTAACTCTGACTGATCGCCAATTCTTTCTCCCTCTCATTGATCTGGGGAAAAGGCGCTCGCCATTTTGGACATTCCAATGTGTTAGTCCGGCAGAGTCCAGACCCCTCAGCTCGCAGCAGGGCTGCCCGGGACTCCATGCTTCTCAGTAGCGTCCCTTTCTGATAGGTAAGCTCTGAGTTCCACGCTTCAGTGGAGTTTTCTCTGATTAGAGCTTGTGGAACGGGACCTGCTGTCCTCCCTGTGGGAGGGGCTGGCTGCCCCTCCGCCACGCAGGGGGAAACGGTCTGCACCCGTTTCCAGTTAAGAATTATATTTCAAACGTGCCAATTCTCCCGATCTCTGTGTCTCACCAGTTGCCCATCCACTCCAATAGTTCACACGGGGAAAGATCCAGAGCTCCCACCCTCTCACCTGCTGACCTGGGAGAGATAGGCTATAGGACCGTCTCCGCCGCCATCTTCCTCTGCCTCCCCCCTCAGTTATATTTTTAAACTCAAAGTGTAGCATTGGCTTCTAAAGTCAGTGAGAACAAGGAGGTTATAAAGTTACAACCTTCAATCAACCTCAGCATTCATTTTCTTTCTCTACGTTGCACAGTTTTGCCAGTCTCGAAAACATCCTTATTTGCACATTTATCACAGCTTGCTTTGCAATCTCAGAAAGCTCCTCAAATGCACTGATCCAAAAGCTTTGAAGAGGAGCAGAATTTTCTTTTCAAAGCTGAGTCACCAATGACCTCCAATAGCACCTATTTTTTTTAACCTGAGTATATAGAGGACTGAAAAGAAATACCCAAAAGTTGAAATAAATAACAAAATGATTTCTAATTTAATAATAGCACAAAACAAAACATTTGGAATATGTTGCTATTTTTATTCAATTGTCCCTTTTGTTATAACAGGAGAGTGCCAAGAATAGAGGCACCAGAGCCTTGCTGGAAACAGATCACACACACTCTGCAGCAGGCCCTGTGCTGGTGGTGGCCCTAGTGGGAGGGGTCAGCCGGACTCACATGAGCAGTGCGTGCAAACCTGACTTCAGAAATTGCAGAGCTACACCTGCCTGATCAAGGACATTTAGGTGAGAACTTCAGACTCTGCACTAAAAGACTGTGTAAACTAGGAAATTTGCCCCTGTACAAGCAGCACGCATGCAATGAGGGCCTATACGCATGCGTCATCCTCACATTTCTGCTAATGTTCATTTTTAAAGTTTAAATATTCCATTAAACTGTATTTTCATGTAAGGAAAGAGGCAGGGTCCAGCTTTACTTTTGTCCTAACGACCAGGCATTTGTCCCAACGATACTTAGTGAAGAATTCATTTCTTTTTAAAGCCCACCTTTGATCATTCATCACATTTCTATATGTTTAGGTTCTGTTTCAAAGTCTTTTTTTTCTGTTTTATGAGAAAAAAATAAAACTTTCAAAATTCAAATTCAAATCAAGCCTTTGTGAGCTCCTGCAGCACTTCCGTGGAGTCTTGAGGTTTTTAAGTTAGTCTTAGATTTACCTCATTGAGAGTGAAGCAGAGCTGCCTCAGAGACCTCGGTATTCAGCAATCATGCCTACTAGGAAACCTGAGTTCCAACTGGTCCAACTCCTCACCCAGTGCAGGAATCCCAGCCACAGAGTCCCAGTCAGAGGGTTTTCCAGACTCTATTAGAACTTTGTAAGACAAGAAGGTTACCACCTAACATCACCTGTTTTGTTGTTGGTTAGCAGAGACAGTTAGGAAATTCTTCCCTTTATCTGTTTCCTTGAATTTTTACCAATTAATCTAATTCTGAGATCTACAACTACACAAAACAGGCTTAATTTTGTTTTCCCATACAACCATCCACTTGAAGATAGAGATTCTGTCTCCCCTTGGTCTTCTCTGATTCATGCCCTTAAATACTAGTTCCTTCAAAGGATGCTGGACAATCTAAAAGGACAGGGAAAGATCTTGTTGAATGAGGTGTGGGTAGAGAAAGGAATCCTAAATTCAGGGTCAGTATAGCAGCATTTGAGTCCCAGCTGTGTGAGCTTAATCATTCAAACTCCCTGAACAGTATCCTTACCTATAAAATGGGTCTGGGAAGGATAGTCACTACTGTGATTCCTGTCAACACGGAAGGGACAACTACAGCATCAACAATAGGACTATGAGACTTTAGCTTAGAGGGGATTGAAGGTGAGGTCAGGTCTCTTTCTCTCACCTGTCTGTCCCACCACGTCCATGTGCTTAGCCAGATACCCACTCCTCCAACTTCATGTGTAAGTAATGTTTTTTAACTTGAATAATTGAGAGGGAAAATAAGGCACAGACAGACCTTCATCACTGTGTCTGAGGGCAGATTTCTTTCCCCATCTGCACGGGACAATGTTTGCAATGGGATAGAAAAGCACTTTCTCTTCACTGCTCTCAGGCTAAGTTACTGTCCCATCTCACATCCTGGAACTGATGCCAAACACAGGTCACAATTATCAGGTACAAAAAGGAGACAGCCTTCATCCTTCCAGAGTTTGCTGGTCTTACCTGGGGCAGGGAACAAGCTGAGACAACAAGCCCATCCAAAACGTTTGTGTCCTCTTCAAGTTCTTCCAAGGAAACCCAAGTGTGCTCTCATGTGTGATGAAATAGACATGGGCTGCTTTCTTGAGATTACTGCCTTGTTTGCAAACAAGACAATTTATAAATTTAGTGAGTGGATGCCATTAAGGTTTCAGAGGAGAAAGTTACACCATGAAGTTTCTCGAGGTTCCTGAAAGTACTTGACGCGCTCATGATATTTTGAGAGACTCAGTCAGCTTGAACTGTACAGTAGGTGTTTCCTGGGTACTCGGTGGCTTATGAATATTTAAAGGTAATAAATGTCACATTAAGTGTTTAATGATCTTGTTTACATGAAAAGTCCTTGAGAAGGATCTGTTGAAGTGAAGCTGATACCAATTTCAAAATGCCCTTATTCTTTTTATTCTTGGGGACAAGAAGGTGTCCTTTAATACACCTTGGGGATTTGGGGGATGCTGAGTCCTAAATTTTAAAAGTGGTATAAGTAAGTGTCAGAATTTGTTCTTTAGTGTTTCAGAGTTTTTCAAAAAGACATTCTTTCCAATAATACAAACAGAAAAACTTTATACAGAAACTTACCCCCACTTCAACATGCATCAGTTTTCTAAAATTAATCTAGCTACAGAAGAGGAATCCCATCAAGGCTAATGATTTATAGTGAAGAAGCCTCAGACTTTGGCTTGGGACAGAACTGGCTTTAAACTCTGTGGCTAGAGAATCTTGGGAAGTCCCCCAACCTCTTAGAGCCTCAGCTTTTCTCATCTGTATCCTGCCTCACTGGGCAGCTGTGAGGCTCACATGGCATAAATTGAAAGAGTAAGATGTAAAGGCAGCTAACACACAGATGCTCACAAGATGTTTAATATAAAATTATAATTACTAAATATATTCACTGTGCAAACTGCTTTGTACATAAAGGCTAAACCTTTAGCAAATGAGATAATAGAATGTCCAACACTTCAGGCATTCGATATAATATGTTCTTATATCTACAACATGACAATACAGGTAAAAATTGTCAAGGTCCACCAATTTAACTAGTTAGTTGGTTGTAATACAACAAGGTTTATAGCTCAAGTTCTCAGCCATTTCCTGAATGAACTCATCATGACTGAAAGTTGTAAGCGGTGGTACCCAGAGACAAGACCGGAGCAGAGATGTTCAGGCCAAGTTTATTGAAAGGGGAGAATGACCTGCCTGGGCAGTGCAAAGGTGATGTCTAGGAAGAACAGTTAGAGACCCCTTTTAAATGGGACCATAAAGGGTAGGAAAATTTCCCAGCTTGCCTGGAAAGTTAAGATCCTTTGACATGAACTTCAGGATGGGGCTAACCAGATCCTTTGTGTCTTTGTCTTAAGAGAATAGGAGGAGGAGGGGGAGGGGAAAGCATTCATGTGTGGCTAAATCAGGGCCCCCAACAATGACACAGCTCCTCTCTGAGCCTCAGTTTCTCCTGAGGGAGTGAGCATGACACTTAGCTGTTAGTGTTATCATATGAATATGATAGTGTTGACATATGAATCAGATGAGAGGCCTGGGTAGCCATGAAATGTATTATTTCAGTTATCTATTGCGGCACAGAACATTCTTTATTGGTTTGGAGCAACAAAGTAATTACCTCAGAGTTTCTGTGCTTAACAGGTTCTCTGGCTCAGGGTCTCTCACAGGCTTATAGGAGACGGGAAGGGATTACACAGGCTGTGAAAACCAGAAGCGAGGAGCATTGAGAAGCATCTGAGAAGCTGCCTGCCCCAGTTATGCAGATCAGAAGGGTTCTCATTTGCATCACAACTGGAGCACACCTGTTTTCCCACCTGAAGATGCTGACCCTCTCTGTCTCACTCTTGTCTAATCTCCTTTGGGCCTAATAGATGGACTTACCCAATTTAAATCTCTCTCTTTTTTTTTTATTTGGCCTTGGTCCAGAAGAAACCTTACAATAGAATACATACTATCCAATGGAAGCAGGGGCATGCAACATACAAAAGTCATTTATAATACACATAAAGGTTAGAAGTCAAAACGTTGGGACTGGAGGAAGAACACAAATATAACAGTTAAATTCAGCTATAAAGATTTCTAAGATCTGGCTGCGAGCTTCTTGGAAGCCAAAACCAAGAGAGAGACCACGTTAGATATGTAGTCTTAGTTGTTCAAGGAAGAAAGAGAGCCATTTCTCAAAAGACAGAAAGTATTTGAATGTTTCCTAGCAGTTAATACTTTTAAAAAAGATAAAATTTCTTATGAAGTACACCAAGTGATATAGTAAATAATGACTTTAACTCCTTGCTTGCAAAAATACAGAAAACAGTTTTGTAAGGCAATAGTTCCTATCATTTCTCAGTAAAAGCCTAGAGTATGGCTGCCAAATGCAAAGAAAATATGACATAAATGAAAAGCATTTTAGTGATTTGACTTGATTCTGGGCCAGGATCTAGAATGTCTTTGATGTCAGATAGGTCTTAAATGCCACGCCCAGACTACTGAGAGTGATGGCCCAAGGGTCTTCAATGAGAAGGATCATGGGCCCTTCTCTGAGCTCAACAGGTAAGAGTGTGGGGATCAATTAGTGATGTCTGACATGGACACAAGACTGAGGGACAGCAATGCTCTGTATGCTGACCCCCATCTGGGGCAAGAATCCTCAAATTTCATTGTTTAGAAACAGTGTCTTATTGTGTCATCAAGGCTGGAATACAGTCGCCCAGTGATACCCTACTGCAACCTCGAGTAGCTAAAACTATAAGAACATGCTACCACACCCATCTATTTTATTTATTGATTAATTTTTTTAGAGATAGGGTCTCACTATGTAGTCCAGGTTAGTCTCAAACTCCTGGCCTCAAGCAATCCTCATATCTTGGCTCATACCTGTGGGATTGCAGGTATGAGACACTGCTCCTAGCTCTCAGACTTCTTTTCACCAAAGCACACTAACATGATCAAAAGATGCTCTAGCCCAACTATCTTATCTTCTTTCTAGATTGAAGAAGGACTCAGAAATAACAAGGAATTAAGAGGGCAAAAATACCAACCAATATAGAATAAAACATTATTATATAATAACAAAACCATCAATAAGATCAAAATTTAACTGAGATCCCTCCCATACTGCATTTCGTCAAATCTAATATGCCACCAATTATAGCTTCACCACCATTATATGTACATTATTAAGGAAAAAGCCCCCACCAATTAAACTGTGGCACAATGCTTCCTTCATATCTGCGCATCTTGGAAAAAGACAAAATTTGATTGGTAAAATAATATCAGCAATGGAATTTATATCCAACCCGAGATGGCATGGACATGCTCTGTTGACATGCATGAGTGCACTATGCTTCTGAAACGTCAGTGGATCCCCCCAACTTGTGTATGCACACTCAGTGGGCTCCATGCCAAAGAGGTAGGAGGCAAAGCCTCTCTCAAAAGCATCTTAATATCTGGCTCCTTTATTCTTCCCTTAATCATTCAATTATTATCTACTATGTACTTGGTCTGGATCTAGGCACAGTCTCAACAGGGTGTCACAGAGGGAGCAGGAAACTGAAACCCAAAATATTGTATTTGAAGACTGAGATTATTCTAAATAAACTTCTTCTAAGTTTATTTTGTTTTACTCCCAGGCCATGTTATGTGAAATTTCTAAATAAGAATTTTAAAGACAAAGCATGTCCAAGTGTAGTGGCTCACACCTGTAATTCTAACACTCCAAGAGGCCAAGGTAGGTGGATCTGCTCACGAAGAGCCTGAACAAAGCGAGACCCCTTCTCCACTAAAAATAGAAAAAAGTAACCAGGTCCCTCTAGTCCTAGCTACTTGAGAAGCTGAGGCATAGGACACTTGCGCCCAAGAGTTTGAGGTTGCTGTGAGCTATGATGCCATAGCACTCTACTCAGGGCAAATGAGCAAAATTCTATCTCAAAAAAGAAATGAAGGAAGGGAGGGAGGGAGGGAGAGAAAGAAAGAAGGAAGAAAAAAGAAAAAGACAAAGAACTTTATATAATTGTCTCAATTTTTTTAATATAATTTGGAGATAAACAAAAGGTTTGATACAGATGCCTGGTCCATCCTTGGTACTAAATAAGTGAAGATGCTGCTTTTCCAGTCTCTAAATTCTGCAGTTGTGATTAATCAAAGGAAGTTCCCCTCCACTGAGCAATGTTAATTAGTTGGACACTTAACATAAAGACTTCGCAGCCAGGGAGCTGCCTGTCCTGGGCCCCACTGTGTTTGACATAGGCCCACATAGGATTGCAGGGGATAACATTCCTTTGCACGGTAGAGAGTCCCCACTGATCCAAATAGAGCACCCTGGTCAAGTAGTGCTTCTGACAAAGGAGCTAGATGCTGGGGCCTGCGAATGCAGAGATAGTCATCCTGGGAGTGTTCCCTGTGGTACTCGCCTATCAAACACTCCCCCAGGAATATATATTCTTCCTCCCACTATTTAAAAGTCCAAGCCAAGAAACTACACTCTGAAGATGACCTCCAAAAAAAATGACCACCTAGAGAATCAAATCATCTCCCCCAGCTCCCTCTCTGGGCCTTTCTGCTATGGCAGGAACCATGGCAGGTCCTCGGGGGAAATTTAGCGTCACCTACTGTCTTCCCTGAAGAAGCATGTGGTCTGATGGAGTCAGACAAGTGACCAAGAGAAGGGGCAAAATAACTGCAAGTTTAAGCACACATTAGCAGTAGTCACTTTCACTTTGTAAGCAGGTGGGGCCTAATTTAATTTATATCAGGATTATCTCATTCCTAAACTGCTTCTTTGCCCTTGCTGAGATAGGCACAGGAGACATGAACCCAAATTCCAAAGTCCTTGCCAACTTTTTGTTTCTGCTAAATGCTAGGCCTGGAGTAAATGGCCTTTTGTTTAACAGAGCGTGTTATTGGGTCTTTGGGCATGACAAGGTGGGCCTTTCAGAGGGGAGATGGAGGGCGAAAGAGAGGAGAAGGAGGCAAAGCCACCTGGCAGAATAAACCCCTTGACCGCCTCAATCCCACGTCTGCTGCACTCACACATGCCTTGTGATCAATGGTTTAAGGGAAAATGCAGGACAGGGAGGTGCTGTTCTCCATCTGGAGTCATGCAGATCAGAGGCAGAACAAAAGAATGGTGAGATCATCCACTCACTGAACGTATTAAGCAGAAACAGAGCCTTAGTTTTCTAAACCTCCGTCCTCTCCTCTGTAAGACATGGTGAGTGAGGCTCTGAGCATTAAAGTGAGATGATATAAGGTGCTTCACAAAGTGTATGGCACAGAGTAAGTCATCCCTAATGGCTGGTTCTTCTGCAGCACGAGCTGGCCTCCCCAGGGTAGGCTGAAGAGTCATTAACCGCAGTTGACTAAGTAAATCCCTGCTGCTGCTCACCTAAAAGGGAGGTACAGAGAGTTGCCCTTGTGAGAAACTACTCCATCACAAACCAGAACCTGCAGGCCTAGCGTCTGCCCTTGGGCATTTCTGTTTGGCCTTAGTTATCATTATAAACCACTATTTGTTTTATCTGTCCAAGTGTCTTGAGACATCTGACATACCACTGTCACAAGGAAGGCACATTGAGTTTTCAGAGAGGGTGGTGATTAGTCACTATGGGGAACCTTCAAAGGTAGCCAGGTTAAAATATGTCCTTATAGATGTATTTTAACCCAGACCATCCCAAATAAACTGGTGAAAATTCACACACAAGCATGGTAGCTCAAACCTGTAGCCCAGCTTATTCAAGAGGCTAAGGCACGAGGATTGCTTGCAGCCAAGAGTTTGCATCTTAGGCAAAATAATGAGAGTCCCATCTCTACAAAATTAAAAATATTAGCTAGCATGGTGGTGCATGCCTGTAGTCCTAGCTACTCAAGAGGCTGAGGTGGGAAGATGGCTTGAGCCTGGGAGTTTGAGGCTGCAGCGAGCTGTGATCAGGCCATACTGCATACTGATGCACGACCTCCTGGGTGACAGAGCAGGAACCCCTCCTCTTTTTTTTTTTTTTTTTGAGACAGAGTCTCACTAAGTCACCCTGCATAATGGGCCATGACATCTGTCACAGCTCACAGCAACCTCAAACTCTTGGGCTTAAGCAATTCTCTTGCTTCAGCCTCCCTGTAGCTGGGACTACAGGTGCCAGCCGTGATGCCCAGCTATTTTTTGTTGCTATTGTTGTTGTCGTTGTTTTAGCTGGCTCAGGTGGGGTTCAAACCCATCAGCCTCAGTGTATGTGGCCAGTGCCCTGCCCTACTGAGCTATGGGCGCCACCCAGAAAATTTTAATATTTCTAACAGTGGCATTTAATAGTAATAATAATGTAGAAATTTTAAAACTGAAATGCTACATTAAAGTATGCAGTTGTCATTGTTTGGCAGGCCTAGGCTGGGTTTGAACCCACCATCCCCAGTGTGTGTGGCTGGCACCCTAACAACTGAGCTACCAGCACAAAGTCAACCCCACCTCTCTCTAAAAAAATAAAGAAAAACTCATGCAGGTGTTTTAAAGTTGTACAGTAACAGTCTTACAGGAAAAAAACCTCAATTCTGTTTTTATAGATTATTACTTGATGTTACTATGTTTATTATCATTAAAATCATCATCATCATTCACAGTGTATTAGCTTCCAAGGCCACTATAACAAAGAATTACAAGTTGAGTGGCTTCAAACAACATAAATGTTTTTCTTGTCAGTCCTGGAGGTCGGAAGTCTAAAAGCTAGGTGTTAATAGGGTTGGCTCTTTTCTGAAGGCTGGGAAGGAAAATCTGTTCCGTGCCTTTCTCCTAAATTGCAGCCTTAGCTCCAATCCTTGGTGTTCCTTGGCTGTGGATAGATGGCGCCAATCTCCACCTCCATCTTCACATGGCGCACTCTCTCCACATCTCCGTGTGTCTGAACCTCCTTCTTCTTACAGGGACCTTGGAAAAGGGTCCACTCTAATCCAATACGACCTCATCTTAAGGAAATTGCATCTACCTGGACCCTAATTCCAGATAAGGTCACATTCACAAGTTCTGGTTAACATAAATTTGGGGGGGGGGACTCCATTAAACTCAGAACACAAGGTAATAACCCTACCAGAAGTTCTGAACTCATGACCAACATTAAAGATGATACTGGTGGAGTGTGGCAATTCTCTGAGATTTTATGGTACATGAAAATTGCCTCTGTGTGACCCTGTGCCAGTTTCATAGATAAGAGAACTGAGGTCTCAAAGTCATACTGTGAATAAGGTTATTATGGACAGCTCAGGGCCCAATACAGTGGGTATTAGAATATGCTCTATCACCCACGATTCAGTGTGAATTCAGTCTTTCAAATCAACTTAGACACTCTACTAACAAATGGGAATAACTCAAATTATATTATCATACTCCCCAGTTTTATTAACCATTAACTGTGCTTCCTACACTGTACTATAAGTTTTGAAAGAAACTGGAAATGGAAAAGGCACAGTTATATTAACTAACATTAATTGATCACTTACTATATTTCTGGTTGTGCTTTATGTATATTTCCTCATTTAGTACTCATGCCAAGCATATGAGTTAAAAACTGCCTTATTCCTATTTGTAAGTAAGGGTTGCCATCCATACCTACATGGGAAGAATGGGAAATTGTAGCTAAAGGTATCTTTATTTACAAAATATTCATCACAAAATTTTACAAAAGAGTTATAAAATATTCATTACAGAATTTTATAAAATATTTCTCTATGTGTTGACATATTATTATAAACACATTAAAATATAAAGTAATATAAAATGTGAGTTTGTTAATGTCCCTATGTATGGCGACCTTTGCAACGCCCTGTATTACTGTTCTGCCTAACACTGCCATTGCCAGCAATGCCATCACGTTATTTGAGATGCCATTTAATTCAGAGATGCTATTAAAATGTTGTTTACAAGAGCAGCAGGAATCTGCTGAGTGGAAATAGATTCCCAGACAGACAAAACAGCAAAGGCAAAGGCATTGTGATAGTAGGTGCTGTAATAAAAACAAACCAATCACATGTGTTGGGAGAAGATGAAGAGTTAGACACGAGATGGAGGGACTAAGCTGAGACCATTTGTGATGGCTCCTTCCTATGGGAGCAGGACAGAGATGAGAGAAAGACACTACATGGGTGACCACACGATCCCACTCCCAGTTCCACCACTAACCAGTGGAGTTCTTCATGCAAGTTACTGAGTCCCTTAAAGACTCCATTTGAAGTTAGCAACTGGGGATAATAAGGTCTTCCACACAGGGCTGCTAGGAAGACTAAATAAGATAATGAAAATAAAGCTTTAAGCCAAATAAACAATAACTTTGGGTATTTTAAAATTTGAACTTTTAGTTTTTGAACAAACATTGATTCTTTGAACAAACATTGATCACTTGCCCAGGGTGCTGATTTTTTTTTCCCTACCAGGCAGTAGGAAATTACAGGAGGTTTGAAGCGAGAAATTAACGTCAGGCTTGGTGATAGAAGGCCAGTGCTAAAGGCAGCTGGAAGCTGAGAAGCTGTAAGGAGAGGCAGATGGCATCATGCTGAACCAGAACACGGTCTGGTTTAGAGAGACCAGAAAATAATGAAATAAAGCTGGCACAGGGCTTGGTGATGGAGAGCATGGCCTCCACATCTGTGAATTGAGAGCACAAAACTCCCAATTAATGAAAGCACAAAACTCAAGAGGAAAAGATAGTTCTAAAAGGGAAGGCAATGAGTTCAATATTAAGAATCTTGACATTGGGCGGCGCCTATGGCTCAGCGAGTAGGGCGCCGGCCCCATATACTGAGGGTGGTGGGTTCAAACCTGGCCTCGGCCAAACTGCATCAAAAAATAGCCGGGCGTTGTGGCAGGCGCCTGTAGTCCCAGCTACTTGGGAGGCTGAGGCAAGAGAATCGCCTAAGCCCAGGAGTTGGAGGTTGCTGTGAGCTGTGACTCTATGGCACTCTTCCAAGGGCGATAAAGTGAGACTCTGTCTCTACAAAAAAAAAAGAATCTTGACATTAATGGGTATGCAGAAGAGTTTGGGGAAGAAGATGGCCAACAGGAAGCTGACTACAGAGCTAGAGACACAGGGTCACCGGCACAGGGGCGAGTATGCGGTGGGGGTGGGGAGAAGCAGGCAGAAAAAGACTCACCCTGGAGAAACCCAACATTGAGGAGGGGAGAAAAAGCCTCAGCAGAGAAAAGAGTAATAGCAAAGTCCTCTCTGACTCTACTGCTCACCATCTGATAGCTGGAAGGGCTACAGGACATCCTATAAGTCGACCTCTTCATAAACAGATAAGGAATCAGACAGGAAATATGAGTGACCCCAGGTGACACATTGTCACAACAGCACTGGGGCAGGACCAGAACTAAAGTTACCTCAACATTAGCCCAGCGCTGCTTCTCCTGCCCTGGCTCCTGGCCTAGGGAAGCTGCCACTCCCCCTCCCCTAAAGCATCCTCATTTCTCTCAGTCTGGAGGAATGACCTGGTGACAGCTTCCAGTCGGCTAATGAAGCAGCAGCAGTTGTCTGCTGTGACTTCTTAATTTCCTGCAAATGTGAGTTCCCAACACGTGGTCACAGCTTCAGGCAAAACACATCGCACTCCCAGCTAGACGCCTGGAAACCAGGGAGAGACTGATAGGGGCTCCTGGTGTGCAATCTGTGACTCTGTACTTGAGTTGAGTCTGGGAGTTCATGATTAGAAACCAGAATAAGCAGGATAATCAGCACTTCCCTCTCATGCATATGCAGTCAGGACCTTCGGAGAGCCCGGCCTCTCCCAAGACTCCTCAGTGCCCACAGAGAGGAGTGCCTGGGACCTCCCTGGCCTAGCACTCTCAGCATGGAGGCGGGGTAAAGAAAACAGGTACAGGGCTCTTACCTGGACTTGATACAAAGCGTTGTACTGGACTAAGCAGTGTCGAGGAATACAAAGGTGACCAGACAAATCTCTGTCCAAAGGGGGCATTGCAAGCATTTAGCAGCACCTCTAGCCCCACTCTCCCTCCTAACTCAGATATCTAGCAATGCACATGACTCTTTCATCCAGATATCCAAAAAGCATCTATAAGCTAATATCTCTGAAATTGAACTTGTGACTTCCTCCCCAGCACACAAACCTGTTCCTCTCACAGTCCCCCTCTCAGTCTAGTGGCTGAGGCCGAAAACACAGGAGCTGCCATCAGCCCCTTTCTCTCTCACCCCCACGCCCTCCATCAGCATTTCCTGGTGGTCCCTCCTTCAACACATACCCACATTCTGATCCTTCACCTCCATCACTGCCAGTTGGCAACACCATCAGCTCTCTCCTGTCCCCAACCAACCCCCCCTACCAGCTGACTGGTCTGGCCCGACCCCCGTCATGTCACCCACTGTGTGCCCTCTAACTGGCAGCCAGTGTGGACTGTCCAGAACCCTGGAAGATGGTGACATTCCCTGTTCCATCCTCCAAATGTACACTGCCCTTCAGTGTTCAGAGGCTCCCGTCCTGCCTCCCCTGACCACTCCGTCTAACACAGCCTAACACGCTCCACCCCTTTACTCCACTTGATGTTTTCCTGAGCCTTTATCTCTACCAAATAGTACAGATTTATCTGATCTTCATCTCCTCTGCAGCTTAAGCTCCCCGAGAGCAGGGACTCTTTCTATAACCTGCACTGCCCTAGATCACCTGAATAATACTGATCACACAGCAAGTGATCACTACAAATCTTTTAGAGGAAGAGAGGGGTGAAATGAGGGGGAGCACGAGAAGGAGGGTGAATCGTAAGTCCTACAGGAGGTCAGTTAACCCTCCCAACAGCCCTGGGAAGGCAAGGCAGTCTCCCCCCCCCCCCCGTGCTTTCCTCCACAGAACCTAGCAGAATTGGGCCAGGTACACACGGTAGGTGCTCTGTGATGACCTTTTGCTTCATTGATCAACATATAATCACTAGCGTTCATTCTGCCAATCATCTTTCAGTTTTAGAAAACTTTACAGAGCCAGAATAAATGCATCACATTTCAGAGTTATTACTGGGTACTCCTTTTTAAGAATACTATTTGGACTGCTAATCACTATACCTTAATTACTTATCTATAAAAGTTTAGAAATTTAAAAAGTACTTTCACATCCTTATTGTATGATATTGAAAATAACTGTGGGAGGGGACAAAAGGGAAGATTTGGTTCTTCCCATTATTTTCAGTTAAGGTCACTGAAGTTCAGAGAGGTTAAGCATTTGGTGAAAAGTCCCACAGCAATTTGTTAGCAAAACCTGAGTCATAGTCCAGATGTCTGTCACCCTGCATCACCATATGCCAGAACTGTGCTGCCACATCAGAGAGCAACAGGAGGTCCTCTGTAATGTTTTATCTACAGCTTCCAAAGGCCTTGGAGGGATAGTTTACTGAAGAAGGGGACTTTAAACCAGATTTGACCTGCAGTTTCTGGGATAGGAAATAGGTAACTCCCACAGCGATGTGATCAGAAAGGAAATGACCATGAGTCACTTTACAAGGACTGCTTTTGTTTCTTTCTTTCTTTTTTTCTTTTTTTTGAACCATTACTGGAGTCATTGCCAAGGACAATTTACTTTCTATTAGTAAAAGGGAACCTGAAATAATTTAAAACTGCTATTAATCATGGGCTAAAGAGGTCCCCTTTTTTCCCCCTACCAGAAATAAAAGAGGACTGGTCCTGTGAATTAGTGATGTGCACTTCCAGCTGCACCCTGGGCAAAAAGACAGTAATAAGAAATTAATTCAAATAATAAAATGCCCTGTAATTAACAGAACTGTTGTTATTTCTATAGGACATACTGCCACCACCCCCACTTCTAAACATCCGCAGATTATTTAGCAATAGCATTCAGGCTAGAATTTTGAACAATGCATTTTACCACTTTAATTGTCAGAAAGATTATTATACTCAGACTTACATAGGAATTTTTTTTATTTTGCTACAATAGGATAATACAGAATTGTCTGATTTTTTTTAAATAACCACATGCATGGAAATGCATTATTCTTATGTGAAATAGATCTTGCCTCATGCGCTCTTTTTTGCTCTCAGATGAATTAAATCCATGCTGTCTTAGTGTCAGATTTTTTGAGCTGAGAGAGCCCTGGAAGACCATCTATTTGAAACCTCTTAGTTGCCAGATGTGAAACAGATATTCAGAGGGCTTACAGGTTGTCTTGGTTTCCTCTTTTGTCAGAGCTAGTTCCTCTCTCTCCTACCTTTTTAACTGCTCAGCAATGTACATGGTCCCCACAATACCAAAGAAAGCCTAGATGAGAAGGAAGCATTCAGACACACTTCAAGCAACAGTTATAACCCCAAATGATCGATCTCCACACATACAAAATTACCTTCTCTTCATCACACTGGACTTTCAAGGCATGTAGTCCAAGATGAGAGCAAAAAGGACAGAAAGACAGAGAGGCACAATTCTCTCAAGAGGGGAAAATGATGAAATATTGATACAATCCATTTTTTAAGAAACTCTCAGGACAAGAATCAATGAAAGGAAAGGCTGACAGCAAACGATGATATGGTGTTTACTACGTACTAGGCACTGTTCCAAGAACCTAAGAACTTTGCTTATATTATTGAGCTAACAGCCCACTAAGGCAGGGATGATTATTATCTCCATTTTTCAGATAAGAAAAGTAGGGCTCAAAGCGGTGAAAATCCCTTGCCCAACAGGACAGAAGGGCTAAGCTGGGAGGTCGCAAAGGCAAGATTTGAAAACACACACTTCTGCACTGGCAGTGATATTCTTAACATTGATACCACCCCTTTTGTTGCTCAATCAGAGCTTAGTTCATTCCATTCCTTGGGAATAGCCACCACCCCAGGGAAGGAGCACACCCAGAGAATTGCTAAATCTCATGAGCAACAGATTTCCTAACACTTGGTCCCCAGGTACCCAGTGCTTTTTCTAAACAGGACATTTGCAATAGCAGGGTAAAGATGTCTAAAGAGAAGGAGGAAATGGCACTACATTTACTGACCTTCTAGTATGCTCCGGGTGCCTTATATAGCCTCACAGCACCTTCCTCCAACAGCTGAAGAGCACTGGGCCCAGGGAAGTGAATGACCTTTCCCATTCCCCAAGGTCATGCAGCCAGGAAGCAGCCAGCCGCCGTGTCTTCCACCTCTTTGTTGCTCTGCAGTCCTTGCTCTGCTGCCTCTCTGGCGGGATTTCATGCCAAGTTTTTTTTGGCATTTGTGTGTTGAGTGTATAGGGCACTGCAAGGCAGAAGAGCAACTGCAGAACCGGGCACTGAAAAGTCATCCTGGGCTGGGCTCAGGTCAGCTGGGGGCACAGAAAGTAACTGGCCATCTTAGGCTCCCAGTGAGGCCAACCTTCTCCCGGTTAATTTCTGCTGCATCAGACTCCTCTGTGCAATGACATGCAAAACCATAATTGTCAAGTTAGGCCGTATTCGAGGCCTGCACTCCTTATGGAATAGACCATTCTTCTTACATAGCTTCCTCCACTTCTCCCCCACCTCAGGGAAAATTGCAATCATTAATCTCCATGAAGAGAAATATCAGACTTTAGTTCCTTTTCCATGGGTCCTCATTATTTTCACCTTAAATATTTGGTAGAGCTAAGATGACAAGTGTAGAAATAAGTTGCCAAGAGAGAGAAGGGCCAGGAATGATAGTCACTCTCAGCCTCAGGTGACGCTTGAGATATTTACTCACCTGTTGTTTTGCAGAGACAAGATATATAACATCAGCTTGACTCTGCCATTTTCCAAAAGGAGAATAGATCCTTCACCGTGGACCTTTGTGATGGTGTGCTTTGCCCATATGTCCTGCCACCAAAACCACCTTTTTCCACTTTCTCCTCCTGGTGAGCTACCCCAGGTCCTTCAAGGTTAAATTCCAAATCCACTTTCCATACCTCCAGCCAGAGGAACTCCCCAGATAGACATCCTGCAGAATTCGATGGAACATTTCTGAAATCTTGGTTTATGCATCAGTGTCCATAGCAGTCCGGGACCTCCCCAAGTATAAGAACCAGATCTTCCTCTCTGTGCTGGAGGGGTTCAGTCCAGGAATGCACATTCAGCATACTCTCAGGCAAAGACATTTAAGGTACAGCTCTCAGGATGGACAAAATCCAAAGAACACCAAAATCTGATCAAAGAGATTCCTTTCAGGTTGACTTTTGGTAGAAGACCTAAGTTTTCCTGGGTAGCAGGAAGTCATACATTTTTGGCTGAGGGTCTTTTAAGGAACGTGATACGACAGGACTTGGAGCAGGATTGGCAATGGCAGAAAGTCCTTGTGTGACCCAAGACATTCCACAAGAGCTAGGGTAACTGTCCTTCTCATGGGAGATGAGGGCACTTTTCTCAAAGATCACAAACTCCCAACCTTTCTCTGTGCCTGCTTCCCTCTTCACAAAGTGGGAAGGGCAGTCACGTGCACACACACTCACCCCCCCTCTCACACACATTCACATGCACACTTCTACACATACTCAACATTCACACACTCACATACGCACACCTCCCAGAGCTTATGCCAATCTTTAATATGATAGCATGGAAAAAGCATTCTCGTCAGTGGCAAAACTGAGGTTCCAGGAGGTCCGAACTAGTACTTGCCAAGCATCCTGTTTCACTGTTTGTCTAGTGTTTCCATCTGTAATCTCTCATTTAGTCCACCCCAACAGATCTATGAGGTGATTTTCTTCCCATCTTCTAAAAGTGGAAAAGAGACTCGCTTTTAAAGCTATTAATCCACAATTTTTAATCTGGCTCTTCTATTGCCACAGAAATTTTTCCTTGACCAGCAGTACTTCCAGTGGGAGTATTTCAATTTCAGAATGTTCCCTGGAAGCCTAGAGGAGCCAGACCATGAGGGTAGGTCAGACCAAGCTCCTGCCATGTAAACGGTCACAGTGAAGGGACCACAGTCCGGAGGGAGAACTAGACACATAGGCTTGCGGGTCCCTAGAGCAGTGTTTCTCAACCTTTTTCTATCTTATGGTACACTTGAACCTATAGTTAAACTTCCATAGGACATTTAAATTATGTTGATCAAAAAAAGAGTAAAAATCAGAATGTAGTTACTGTGTTTTCAATGTCTTTTGAAAATAATTTAATTAATGATCTTTAACAAATTTTTGTGACATACCTCTCATAGTACAACAGCATGCCATGACACACCAGTTGAAAAATCACTGCCCTGAACATGAAGGCCAAGGACTCAACCTCTGACCTCACTTCTAACTCTTAACAGTGGGGGTGATTCTGAAAAGCGATTTAGCCAGTCCACAGTCTCCATACCTATACACGAAGAAATAAGTGTATCCACTTACAAGGATTTTGGTGAGAATTAAGTGAGTCTATTCACTTAGTTTAGCACTTTGGCTCTTGGCACATGGTGAATGCTGCTCTCAACTATCACTAACAATGTCAAACACTACATATCATTTGCTTGGAATACAAGGCAGTCAATGAAAAAGGGTTGAGACCCACAGTGGAAGAGACAAAGGAAGGGGCAAGTGTCTCAAGCCGGGATGTCTATATGATTTGACAGAAAAAGGGGCAATGATTGAATAAACTCCCAAAATGAGTTAATCGTATACCTTAGGCTCCACCTCATTTGATATTCTACTTTGGTTTGATGTAGGGCATTTGGTTTGTCAGAGATTTCTGTTCTATGTCTCAAATATTTCACTTAATCAGAGTTGTTAATGGGAGTAGCTGGGTGTGATTGGGGAGTTAGATGGAGGTGCCAAACAGGAGCAATAATAGAAAAATTAACATTAGAAAATGCTTTCAAGTTTATATCTCACATTTATAACCAATATCTCATTTGAATCTCAAAGAAATGCATGGAGCTAGACAAGACATGTAATTTCAGATACAGCTTATAGATAGGAAGAAAAGAATGGGGGGAGAGGGATACAATAAGCTCCCTCCTGTCTATCAGGTACAATGAAGGAGTATAGGGCACATCTCCTGGGTGTAGGACTCAACTGCAATTGGGACTTTATCTTACAAACACAAGCAATGTGACCTAATTGTATGTACCTTAATGTTCATCCAAAATAAAAAAGAGAGAGAGAGAGAAGGAAATTGGCAACTATTGAACAAGTCTGATATAGTGTAATTTATTACTATTAAACAGGTCATGAGTAAGTGGCTACCTGTGCTAGGCAGCAGAGCTAACTAAGCTACATTTCCTATACTCGGGGAAGCTGTCCTCAGTCTGAAGGGAAAGCACAGACAGAACAATTATCTCAATACAAGGTAGTGAGAACTTTGATAAAGAGATGCAGAACACAAATCAGAGTGGTTAAGAAGCCTTCCTGGGAGGAGATGGCTGATACATTGCTGTTAAACTTGAGTAAGATATTAGCCAAGTGACCAAAGAAGAGGAGAGGCTCTCTAGGCTTGGAAGAGAGTATAATCCACAGTCACCTTGTGGTATCAAGATTAGAACTAGCTCCAAGTCCCTGGAGTGCAGGGAGAGAGGCAGGACAGAGACAGATAGACCTGGACTGTGACATGGACCAATGGAAAGATTCAGTTTCCTCTATCTTATGGCCCTACAGGTCATCCTAAGGTGGTGAGATGTTTTCCTGCAGGAGACAGGGCATGTTAGGTCATCCTAGCAGCTGTTTAGAGAAAAGAAAAGAAGAAAGGAGAAGAATTAAGGCAGAAAAACCAGTATGGAGATTGATGCAGTGGTCCAGGGTAGAGGGGATGGGAAGCATCCCACCAAGGCAGTGGCAGTGGAGATGGAGAAAAAGGGAGGACCACAGAGGTGGCATCAGCAGGACTTCGTAGGTGCCTGGACATGAGAAGTGAAACAAGTCCCCTCATTCATCTTGAGCTTCCCATGGTGACTTCCTGACAATATCACCTTGAAAAAAGAGCAATTAGATGAAAGATTGAAAATATAATTGGTAAAGATTCATGAACCAAATCTCTAAGGACTCAGGTGAAGATGAAGGTGTGAGATGCTGGATGCTATTAATTTTTCAGATTTCAGTATTGAAAAGAATATTGTTGGATGCTTCAAAGCTCCATGTAAAAAAATACGCACTTAAATTGGGATGTATAGGCTCCATTAATTTCTAGTTAATTTCTTCACATTTGGGGCACATTTTTTCAGTATGAGAAAAAAAATAAAAACAGGTGAGGGGACAATGTCATTTTATGCCGATCATTTTATAAACAACCTGACTTTGCTGATGGGAAAATAGACCTTGAAAAAGTACAATTCATCAATACAGCAGAGGTCAGACTACAGTAAATAAAAGAAAATTACTATAATTGCTAATAAAATGCAGCTTTTGTCATTTCATTTATGCATTTCAATTGCAATTAGATTAACAAGGATTTCAAGGGGGAGAAATTTCCATTGCAAACTACTTTTCAGATTGAACAAGCAAGGAGTTTCAGAAATAACTCGGAGTCTACAAAAAAGGGCCGAGAAGAACATCCAGGGCCAAGTCTTCTTCCACTTTCACAATCTTAAGCCCCATCTGCAGTGAAGAGGCATTCAGGGTGATAGGGGAAGCAGAGCAGGGAAACATTCCAACTGGGGCACGCATAAGCAACAAGGAGGTCCACTGTCTGTAGGGAATTTAAAAGCAGTGATAAAACCAAAAGTCAGACTGCTTTTTTTATTCCTGTGTTCCGGGACCAAAAATTTCTAAACAATGTTGATGACAAAACATTCCTCTTGGGAACCCTCTGTTCCCACCAGATTTCCTCCTTGGAAAGCCATTGCCTAAATCAATGGATTTTTAGGCAAATAATAGGGCTCCAGCACTTGTGTATGGACACCATCCAATTATTAATACACTCACCAATTAGAAAATAAATGTTTAGCAAATATTTATGCATCCCACTTAATCCTCATTATCCTATGTTATAACTATTATTATTACTATTTTACAATGAGAATCCTTAAGCTCAGAGAAGCTTGCCCTAAGATATCCAAGTCATAGGTTAAAAAAAAAAATCAGAATTTGAATATAAGGATGCTTCAACTTCAAGACCTTTGGGGGTTTCTTACCATTTCTATTTAACATAGTATTAAAGGTCTTAGAACAATTAGACAAGAAAAAGAAATAAAAAACATCTAGACTGGAAAAAAGAAGTAAAATTATGTCTATTTTCAGGTAACATGATGTTCTTTATAGAAAATCCTAATAAATCCACTTTTAAAACTATTATAACTAATAAGTGACTTTAGAAAGGTTGTAGGATATAAGATAAATATATAAATATCAATTCTATATTCATACAATTTGCAGTAAAACAATCTGAAAATTAAATGAAGACTGTAATTCTGATTTAATTATATCAAAAAGAATAAAATACACAGGAATAAATTTAACAAAAGAAACGTACTCTGAGAAATATAAAACATTATTGAAAGAAATTTTAAAAATTCTACTTAAACAAGAAAACATCCTATGTTCATGGAACCAAAGACAATTTTCTTAGGATGGCAATACTTTCAAATTGATTTGTGGATTTACACGTTTTCTTTCAGAATCCCAGGTGACTACTTTGTAGAAATTAACAAACTGATCCTAAAATTCATATTGAATTTCAAGGGACCCAAAATAGGCTTAAAAAACCTTTTAAGAAAATTAAGGGGACTCATAATTTCTGATTTCAAAACTTACTACAAAGCAATAGTAATTAAGATAGTGTGGTACTGACACAAGAATAGACATATAGTTCAATGGAATATAATTGAGAGTCCAAGAATAAGCCATGAGTCTATAGTCAACTGATTTTTAGCAAGCAAACAAAAACCATTGAAAGAGATAAAGAATACTCATTTTGACATTGATGTGTGGCTGCTAGATAGCCACTTTAAAAAAAAATAGCATGACCTCAAATTTTCCATGAGATTTTAAAATATGGCAACAAAAGCGCAGGCAACAAAAAAATAAGTATATTTGACTTCATCAAAATCAAAAGCTTAAATGCATTAAAGACATTATCAAGAAAGTGAAAAGACAACCTACAAAAGGGGAGAAAATATTTGCAAATCATGTATGAAGTAAGTGTTTAGTATCCAGAATATATGAAGAACTCTTATAACTTAACAACAAAAGATAACCCAATCTATATAATGGGCAAAAGACTTGAATAGACATTTCTCCAAAGAAGATATACAAATAGCCAAAATCAAAAAGCAGTACTTAACACCATCAGTCATTAGAGAAATGACCATTAAAAAAACCATAAGGTGATACAACTTTATACTCACAATTTTTTAAATTTTTTATAATTAAAAAATATTCAAGGAAAATATGATGAAATTAGAAACTCATACCTTGTTGGTAGGAATGTAAAATTATTCAGCTTCTGTGGAAAATAGTTTGGAGATTCCTCAAGAATTTTAACACAGAATTATTATATAACCCACTAATTCCCTTTCTAGGTATCTAATTCAGAGACTCGAAAACAGATGTTCGAGCAAAAACATGCATGCAAACATTCATAGTAGTATTATTCATAAAGGCCAAAACATGGAAAGAATCCAAATGTCCACCAACTAATAACTGGATTAAAAAAATGTGGTATATCTACACAATGGAATAGTATTTAGCCATTGAAAATAAGAGAGAAAGGGAACAAGGACAAGCATTGTAAACATTACGCTAAGCTAACGAAGCCACACATAAAAGAGAACATATTGGGGGATTCTATTTATATGAGATGTCCAGAATAGGTAAATCTATAGAAACAGAAAGCAAATCAGTGGTTGGCAGAGGCTGAGAGGATGGGGAAAATGGGAAATATGGATTTATTTTTGGTTCAATGCAAAGGTTATGAACTTAGACAGTGATGGTGGTTGCACAGCATGGTAAGCATAGCTGCTGAATTTTACACTTCAAAATGGCTAAAGTGACAAGTAAAAAAATGCACTGGGAAGGACAGTGAGAGACTACTCAAGGAACAGCAAGAGCAGCTGGGAAGATAGGATGTGCATAAAAGGGATGAAACATGCCAAAAAATCAAAATCAATGAGAGAAATGAGAGGAAAATAAATTAGCTTACTAAAAAATTAAAAATTTATGAAAATTTCAAACATTAGGAATAAAATTAAAAAGCAAGCCATAGACTAAGAATATTAGCAACAAACAGGGCAGATGGTCGTGTGTGTGTGTACATGCATATGATGTACTCACAATTAAGTAAAAAACAATCACAGAAGAGGTATTAAAACATGAACAGAACAAGACATACAGGAAGCCTCTTAAATTTGCAAAAAATGTTCAGTCTCTCTCTTGTAATTAAAGAGAGGCAAATTAAAGCAAGATGCCATTTTTAGTCCATCAAATTACCATTTTAATAATAATAACATTCCATGTTGCGATAGTATAATAAGGCAGTCATCATGCTATATTGCCTATATGACTATAAACTGCTATAATCCAGAAAGGAATATGACCACAATTATCATGAGCCTAAAAACACTCAAACTCTATCTAAGATTTATAGCTTTTTACAAATGAGATGTATGGACTAAAACACAAAGATTTTTTCATTGCAGTATTATTTTTAAATAAAGTATTCAAACTCATTGGAAAACATTTTAAGATAATAACAAGCATGCACACACATACAACACACACACTAAGAGAGCAAAACAATCAACTAAAATCTTATCACCTAAAATAAAATGACAACCATCCAGATTTATTTCTAAACCTGTATACATACAAATGAGTAGGTTAGATTGTTTGGTAAGTGTTTACATAGATGGAACTAAGCTCATAAAACAGTATTAATGCAACTACTAGGAAAACAAACAATTTCACTTATTTTACATAGTATATAGAAAAAATTGAAGAAAATCTGGGAGATTATTAAACTTCAGATAAATATTTCTTTCCACAAGAAGTTTCATGTATAAAACAACCCCTTTAAAAATATTGTATTCATTTCATAGGGGTGCTGTAATAAAGTGCTCCAAACAATTCTGCAGGTCAGAACTCTAAACTTAAGGTGTCAGTCTGGCTGCACCGCTGCTGAGGCTCTGAGGATCATCTCTCGCAGGCCTCTCTCCTGGTTCCTGGTAGCTGTATGTTGCTTATCTTGTAGGAGCCATCTTCTTCCTACATGCAAATTTTCCTTCTAGTTAGGACACCCATCACGTTGGGTTAGCATCCACCCTAACAACCTCATTTTCACTTGATTATCTCCATAAAAACCACATCTCCAAACAGAGTCACATTCTGAGATACTGGATATTAGGACCACTATGTATCTATTTATGGAGACAGAATTCAACTAGTGATAAATATGTGAATAAAATAAAATATCTCCTTTAAAAAATGTTCTAAAAGGGTGGCGCCTATGGCTCAAAGGGGTAGGGCACCAGCCCCATATGCCAGAGATGGTGGGTTAAAACCCAGCCCCAGCCAAAAACTGCAAAAAAAAAAAAAAATTCTGAAAAGTCTTAAGTTTGAGCATGTTTTTTAACACCATGGTCTAATCTTAGACATATTGACAAACCCTCAGCTGTTAAAGATGAGAAAATTGACATTTTTATAATCCTCTCTCCTTTTCTATCTTATTTCCCACTAGGGATGGGTATTAGTAATTTTACATTTTCAACATTTATGTTAAAATTCTGTAATGTAACCATAACTCTTGTAGTTGTTTAGTATGTTTTGTTTCAACTACTGTGTTTTTAAGGTATTTTTTAAAAATGTTTTTCTTATTTTCGTTAAATTGATTGAATGGTAGCCTATAATCCTTTACCAAAGCACATCCATTCTGGAATTATGTTTAATTGGTGGTGGCTGAACTTTGTCATCACCCAAGTTTTAGGAAAAACAAGTTATAATCTCTGAGTCCCTAAGAACTTGGAAATATAGACTTCTTTCATTGCACTTATGTATAAAGGACAATTTGTCTGAATGTAGTAATCTTAGGTCACACATCCCCCCTGGATCATATAGCTTATTCCACCACTTTCTGCCTCTGAGTGTGGCACTGGTCTTTCTGTCTTGTATTGTCCATTCGTACCAGCGATGGCTGGATTTCAGGTGAGCAGTTTTCTCTGGAAGCGTTCATGAACGTTGAGTCCTTATGTTTCATCTTTGAATGGCCACCTTTTGCCTTTATACTTCCATAGTAATCTGGTCAGGTATGATAATGTTTCCTCCCTCTGACACTCCCTCAAAACTTAGAAGGCAGTGAACATCTTTGTGGAGAAGTTAAAGGTCAGCTTGATTATCTCCTTCAAGGTGACTTGTTTTTCTCTGTTTAGATGCCAAAAAAATTATTTCTTCACAATTGAAGTTTGGAAATAAACAAAATATTCTCTTTTCATATCATTCTGAGTCCGTATTTTCTCTGAAATATGGTATGTGTTTTCAATCTCAGAAAAAAAAATGAAATAGATTTTCTATTCCACTTGTTGTGTTCTCTTCAACAGAGGTATCAGTTATTCTTATTTTTGAATGAACATTGTCCTACACATGTATATCTTCTTTCTGACTGCCTCAATCTCTGTCCTTTTCCTCAGCTGTCACAATTATTATAGCAAACCTTTGAATACGTCAAAAACATAGTTTTAGCTATCTGATTTAGTTCATTTGTTTATAATTGATTATTTTTGTCATAGTACAGTTTGAGTCTTCAATTTTCTGATCATTGAGTTGTCATCATATTTCTTTTTGAGTCATTGTTTCATGAAATTCAGATCCTTATTAAGTTCATATATAGCAAAAGATACACATTGGAAATTCTCGTTTTTTCTTGGAATATATTTCTTTCAGGTTAAGTTTTTCATTTGTCTTTTACAAGCACTAGTCCTTTCTTTTCTTTTCTTTCTTTCAAAATCAGGTGAGGATTTTAATGTGTTTGCTTAGTAGCCACATGGTGTCTTTCATCTTTCTTTTTTTTTTTATTAAATCATAGCTGTGTACATTAATGCAATCATGGGGTACAAAGTGCTGGTTTCATGTACAATTTGTAACATTTTCATAAAACTGGTTAACATAGGGGGAGGAGCCAAGATGGCGGTCTGTAGCCAGCTTTCTGCAGACACTCCTGTCCAGAAGGAGAGTTAAAGGACAGAAATTTAGCAAGAAAGCCAATGGTTTGGAGCTGAGCCAAGAGACAAGGTCAAGGAACGCACATC
>CAUYON010116711.1:0-56388 GCA_963573935.1 Arctocebus calabarensis
GCAAAAAATTACACACCATGAACAAATTCCTTTTATTCCAGGGTTACAGGGTTGGTTTAACATACGCAAATCTATAAATATAATACATCACTTCAATAAAATAAAAACAAAGACCATATGATTCTCCCAATTGATGCAGAAAAAGCCTTTCATAAGGTTCAGCATCCCTTCATGATCAGGATTCTGAAAAAAATAGGGATAAAGGGACATTTCCATTTTTTATTTTTTATTAAATCATAGCTGTGTACATTAATTAAATCATAGGGTACAGTGTGTGGGTTTCTTATACAATCTGAAATATTTTCATCAAACTGGTTTAAATAGCCTTCATGTCATTTTCTTGGTTATTGTGTAAAGACCTTTATATTCTGCATTCAGTATGTTTCACCTTAACCCTTCGACGATGCACTGTAGGTGGGGTCCCAACAATTATCCTCCCTCCCCCTATTCTTCCCTCTCCCCTCCCTTGCCCCCTCCTTGCCCTTTTACCCATACTCTTCAGCTAGAAGGGACATTTCTTAAACCGATAGAGGCCATCTACAGCAAATCCACAGCCAATATCTTATTGAATGGTGTAAAATTGAAAACATTTCCACTCAGATCAGGAATGAGGCAAAGATGCCAGCTGTCTCCACTGCTATTCAACATAGTAATGGAAGTCTTAGCCATTGCAGTCAGGCAAGAGAAAGTGATCAAGGGTATCCAAATAGAGTCAGAGGAGATCAAACTCTCACTGCTAGCTGATTATATGATCCTACATGTGGAAAATCTCAGGAACCCAACTTCAAAATTCTTATAAGTGATCAAGGAATACAGCAGTGTCAGAGGATACAAAATCAATACTTTAAAAGTCAGTAACTTTTATATTGCCAACAATAGTCAAGCTGAAAAAACAATCAATGACTCTATTCCTTTTACAATAGTGCCAAAGGAGTTGAAATATCTGGAATTTACCTAACAAAGGACGTGAAATATCTCTATAAAGAGAACTAGGAAACTCTGAGAAAAGAAATAATTGAAGATGTTAACAAATGGAAAAACATTGCATGCTCATGGCTGGGAAGAATGAACATTGTTAAAATGTCCATACTACCCAAAGCAATCTAGAGATTTAATGGAATTCCTATTAAAACACCTTTGTCATACATTAAAGAACTTGAAAAAATAATACTTTGTTTTATATGGAATTAGGAAAAAACTCAAATAGCACATGCATTACTCAGAAATAATAACAGAACAGGAGGTATCATTACCAGACTTCAGGCTATACTATAACTCTATAGTGATCAAAACAGCATGGTATGGGCAGCACCTGTGGCTCAAACGAGTAGGGTGCCAGGACCATATGTTGGGGCTGGCTGGTTCAATCCTAGCCCCGGGCAAAAACGACAAAAAATTTATAAACAGCATGGTACTGGCACAAAAACAAAGAGGTATATTTATGGAACAGAATAGAGAACCAAGAGATGAAACCAGCTACTTATCGTCATTTGATCTTTGACAACCCCAGCAAAAATATTCAGTGGGGGAAAGACTTTCTATTCAACAAATGGTGCTAGGTGAATTGGATGGCAACCTGTAGAAGACTGAAACTGGACCCCTACCTTTCACGATTAACAAAAATTGATTCTCACTGGATAAAAGATTTAAACTTAAGACATGAAACTATAAAAATACTAGAAGAGAGTGCAAGGAAAACACTTGAAGAAATCGGCCTGGGAGAATATTTTATGAGGAGGACCCCCCTGGCAATTGAAGTAACACCAAAATGACACTACTGGGACCTGATCAAACTAAAAAGCTTTTGCACAGCCAATAGCACAGTAAGTAAAGCAAACAGACAACTTTCAGAATGGGAGAAGATTTTTGCAGGTTATGCTCCTGACAAAGGTCTGATAACTAGAATCTACGGAGAACTCAAACTAATCAATAAGAAAAGAGTAAATAACCCTATTTCTATGTGGGCAAGAGACTTGAACAGAAACTTCTCTCCTGGAGACAGGCACATGGCCTACAAACACATGAAAAAATACTCATCATCCTTAATCATCAGAGAAATGCAAATCAAAACTACTTTGCAATATCATCTAACTCTGGTAAGATTAGCCCACATCACAAAATCCCAAAACTACAGGTGTTGGCGAGGATGCAGAGAGAAGGGAAAGCTTCTACATTGCTGGTGGGAATGCAAGCTAATATGACCTTTTTGGAAAGAAGTTTGGAGAACACTCAAGGAACTAAAAGTAGACCTACCGTTCAACCCTGCAATTCCTCTACTAGGTATATACCCAAATGATCAAAAAAATTTTTTACAAGACTTGCGCACCAGAATGTTTATTGCAGCCCAATTCATAATAGCCAAGACATGGAAACAGCCCAAGTGCCCATCGACCCATGAATGGATTAACAAATTATGGTATATGTACACCACTTCACATCTTTTATGTTTACCTGGATGGAGCTAGAACATATTCTTCTTAGTAAAGTATCTCAAGAATGGGGGAAAAAAGTATCCAATGTACTCAATACTACTATGAAATCAATATATAACCTACACACTTATACTAATGGGAAAACATAACTATAATCCAGAAAGTAGAAAGGAAGAGGAGAGAGAGGGGAGGGAAGGGGGGACATGGAGGCGGGAGGGTATTCATGGGGACCTCACCTAATGTGCATGATGCAATGGCACGCTTCAAAACTATTAAGAAATGAGTATAATTGTGATGGATGTGTTACTTAGTTAAATGTAAGCATTTCACATTGTATATTGAAGTAGTACCCTGAACCCCATAAAAGCATCAATGTACAAAGGTATGATTTAATAAAAAACAATTAAAAATTAAAATAAGAATGATAAATAAATATATATATAAACCAAAAATAGAATAGTCTTCTATTGGTCTTTTCTTTTTTTTCTTTTTTTTTGAGACAGAGTCTCACTTTTTCACCCTGGGTAGAGTGCTGTGGCATCATAGCTCACAGCAACTTCAAGCTCTCGGGCACAAGCGATTCTTTTGCCTCAGCCTCCCCAGTAACTGGGACTACAGACTCCCATCACAATGCCCAGCTAGTTTTGAGAGATGGGGGCTCGATTTTGCTCAGGCTGGTCTCAAACTCGTGCTCAAGCAATCCACCCTCCTGGACCTTTCAGAGTGCTGGGATTACAGACATGAGCCACTACACCCACCCTAGATAGAGAATATTCCAATATTTCCAGAAAGTTTCCTCCTATCCTGTCCTAGTCACACCCTGCCTTTCTCACTGCTCCCAACAATCTGATTTCTATCACTGTTCTGATTTCTATTCACTATAAGTTCACTATGTATTTTTTAACACCACAGAAAATAAAAGTATTCAGGATATACTCTTTCCTCTAGCTTTTATCATTTGTCATAATTTCTGCAAGATTGGCACATGTTACATGTATCAGTAGTTCATCCCCTTTTGTTTCTGAGTACAATTGCATTGCATGGATGTATCATCCTCTGGTCGATGGCAATTTATATTGTTCTCAGCTTGGGCTATTATGAATAAAGCTGTGGTGAATACATTTGTACAAGTCTTTTTGTAAACATTGTTTTCCTTTCTCTTAGGTAAATACCTAGGAGTGAAAGTCCTGGGTCAAGGGTGTATTAGTCAGGGTTCTCCAGAGTTGTATGTATATACAGAAATAAAAGAGGAGATTTATTGTGGGGATTGGCTCATGCAGTTAGGGAGGCTGGGGAGTACCACGATATGCCTCCACAAGTTGGAGAACAAGAACAATCAGTAATGTAGCTCTCAGACCAAGGCCAAAGGCCTAGGGCAATTAGCCAGGGCAGAGGGGTACCCATTGGTGTAAGTTCCAGCTTCTGAAAGCCTGAGAATCAGGAGCCCTAATATCTGAGATCAAGAGAAGAAGCACGGTGAGCCAGCTCAAGGAGAGAAGGATCCAGGCCTGTAGTAGGTTGCATGACACCCCCCACCCCCACCCCCTGCACTAGTGGTCTGCTCTACCCAGACACCAGTGCTATTCTCTCTGGGCACACCATCACACACACATGGAAACAGTTTTACCAGCTGCCTGGGCATCCCTTATCCTAGCCACATAAAATTAACCATTACAACAGGGTTGGCTTGTGTTTTCAAGAAAATGTCCAACTGTTTCCAAAGATAGTTGTACCATTTTAGTCTGCCACCAGCAACGTAGGAGATTTTTAGTTGCTCCACATCCTCTGCAACACTTGCTGCTGTTGGGCTTTGCAGTGTTAACCATCTACTGGGTTTCTATGTGCATTTCTCTGATTAGCAGTGACACTGTACTTTTTCATGTGCTTAATGGCTGCTTGTATATTTTCCTCTGTGAAGTATCTGTTCACATCCTTTACCTACTTTTTAAAATAAGGTTTTTCATCTTTATTATTGAGTTTCGGGTGTCTTTTTAAGATTCTGGAGAGGGGTTCTTTGCTGAGCTTTTTTTTTTTTTTTTTTTGAGACAGAGTCTCAAGCTATTGCCCTGGTGTAGAGTGCAATTGCATCACAGCTCACAGCTACCTCAAACTCTTGGGCTTAAGTGATTCTCTTGCCTCAGCCTCCCAAGTAGCTGAGACTACAGGTGCCCGCCACTACGCCCAGCTATTTTTTTGGTTGTAGTTGTCGTTTTTTGGCAGGCTCAGACTGGATTGGAACCCACCAGTTCCGGTGTATGTGGCTGGTGCTCTAGCCACTGAGCTATAGGCACCAAGCCAAGCATATGTATTAATAAGTAAATATCCTCTCCCCATCTGGAGCTTGCATTTTTATTGTCTTAGTATTGTCTTTTGAAGAGTAAGTTTTTTTATTTTTATGGAGTTCAATGTGTTTATTTTTTTCTTTCATGATTAGCACTATATTTGTCTTATGTAAGTAGTCTTTACTTATCCCAAAGTTGTAAAGATTTTTTTCCCCATCTGTTATTTTAGAAAATTCCTAGTTTTAGTTTTGACATTCAGGTCTATAATCCATCATAATTTTTGTGTATGATTTGAGGCAGGGGATCAATTAAGGTTTATTCCCTCCCCCATGGATATCCAGTTGTTCCAGCACATTTTGCTGAAAAGATTGTCATTGACCTTTTGAGTAACCTTGGTACCTCTAAATAGCAATTAAGTAGATGAGAGGGTCTGTTTCTGAACTCCCTATTCGGTCTGATCTTGCCGTTGATCCTTACACTGGTATTATACTATTTTGATTCCTGTAGCTTTACCTACTAATGACATTTGAGCACAGCTCTCCCTGACACCTTTTTCTCAGTTTCTCTTCTTCTCATTAGCTGCTATTCTGGCATTTAGGAACATGCCAGGGCTGAAGCGCAGGGACCTGGTCCCAGCTGTGCCTCAGAGTCACTGTGGTCATCACTTTTGCTTCCATAGTCTCATCTCCCCAGCCATAAAATGGAGAGAAGTTAAACAAGATCCCTTTCAATAGAAGACTTGATTTCTGCATCGATTTCCATGTTCTTAGCAGGGTAAATAAGGCTGTACAAGCTGCAGAAAGCAGCTTTCTGGAAAATGCTTCCCTGGCCTACTAGAGGCCAAAAGCAGAGCCAAAGCCTGACCCCAGCCTGATAAAATAACCTTTTTTGTTCTGGCTCATCCTTATGTTCACTTTTAGAGACAGACCACTCTGTGTGAGTCCAGCCCAGGCCACACAGCACCTCAGAGGAAGAGAGCACCAGCCCACTCTCACTGTGCTTCCATCTGTCATGTCCTTCTGTCTGAGCTCTGACTCTCTCCCATTCCCGCTTGTCACCTCCCAGGCATGGCGGAGCACTTGAGCCCCTGGGTCAGGCTGCCTGTGTTCAGATCTCCGCAGCCTGACAACAAGGCACTTTGCTCTCTGAGCTTCAGTTTCTTCAGCAGCCAAAAGAGACAAGACTAGTTCCTGCTTTATGGGTTGTGGTGAAAAGTAATTAAGATGATACAGGTGAAATGTTCAGCACAAGGCCGGGCGCACAGTCAGTGTTCCAAAAGTGCTAGCTGCTGCGCTGGATTTTGATGCCCCTCCTCTCACAAGGTACTGCCTAATCCCTCCCCACACATGTGGGCCAGAGTCAGTGACTGGCTTCTCACAAACGGAATGTGGCGGAGGTGGTAGTGTGTGACCCCCTGACACCAGGCCATAAAAAGCACTGCCCCGGGACCCTGTGGACAGCCTGTGTGGGAAGAAACTGAGGCACCAACTTGCCACCTGGGAAGAGGATGCCCCAGTCCCAGTTGAGCCCTAGGCTACTGCTTTCCAACCTTTTTTGTCTCACGGTACACTTGAACCTATAGTTAACCTCCGTGTACACTTAAATTATGTTGATCAAAAAAAAGAGTGGAAAAAAAAAGAATATACTTAATTTTCTTTGGACTTTTAAAGATAATTTAAATAATGTTCTTAAAAAATTTTCATGGTACACCTAAGATCCTGTCAAGGCACACCAGTTCAATATCACTGGTCTAGGGGCAGCAGGCCTGGCCGATTTCACAAGTGCAACTCTGAGAGACCCTGAGCCAGACCACCCCACTTGGCCACCGTGGACTCCTGAATTCCTGCCCTACAGAAATTCTGTGAGATAATAAATGTTCAATGTTATTTTAAACCTCTAGATTTGGTGGTAATTTTTTAATGCAGAAATATATAAAAGTTCAGCTACTATTAGCAGCAATAGTAGTGCTACTGAACCCTATTATGCTTTCATCTCCAGCCCATGTTCTGCTGCCTCCAGAATGCCATTCACTTTAAGAAGCATTTATCAAGGAAAAGAAAGGCAGTAAGGACAACTGTCTGTCTTTCAGGAGCCAGTTCCCCTGTTTCTAAAGTGCCAGGACACTGAGTTTTAGCGCAGCCATCTGGATGAGAAGTTGTAGTTCCCCGCACCCCTTGCGGCTCGCTAGTTGAGGCCATACAATTTAAGTAGTACATACAACTTCCAGAGTGTGTCCCTCACAGCAGAAAGTGTAACTGTCTCCGATTGATATATGGCTGAAATGTGGAGGTCATGGCTGGCACAGCCACCCTGGATTAGCAAGTAGTGTTGGGAATGGAGACTTTGAACACAGGACAACAAAATAGAGAGAGCTTGAGCCCCCAACATCATGAAGGAACAGTCCTGACCATGTACCTGCAGCCCTTTACATGAGACAGAAATGCAAAGCCTAATAATAACTGATACAGAAAGAAACTGTTTATTAACCATGTGTGTACCAAACTATATCACATTCATGATTTTGATAAAATTCACATTACTTATTCAGTCATGCAGCTAGTAAGAAACAGAGTTGGAATTCAAAACTGAAACTGAATCGATTAAAATGCATTCATGAGCCTCCTTTCTAAAACCGTAGGCTACAAGCTTTCCTCTTCTACAGCAAGGAAGGCTGCTCTCTCCCACCCATCCCTCCTCCACCCCACTTACCAACTAAGGACAATGTCAGTTGTTCTGCTCCCTGTTTCACCAAGAATATCCCAGAATATCAGCTCCTTAAAGCCAGGATGCAGGAGGCTTTGTTGCCCAGGCAATAGCTACGAAGCTTTGCATAAAGACTTGTTGAATGAAAACCTGGGCTAAAGTCCAGTAAAGACAGATAGAAGGCAGAGGGCTGTGTTGGCCTGTAACATAACCACCTCTGGGCACCCTGATGAGGCTTCCATCTCACCGGGCCCTATACTTTATTTACTTTTTTTTTGAGACAGTGTCTGGCTTTTTCACCCAGGCTAGAGTACAATGGCATGATTATAGATCACTGTAGCCTCAAAATCCTAGGTTCAAAGGATCCTCCTGCCTCACATTCCCAAGTAGTTGGGATTACAGATGTGTGCTACCACGTTCAACTAGCTTTTTTTATTTTTTGTAGAGACAGGGTTTCTCTGTGTTGCCCAGGCTGGTCTTGAAATCCTGGGCTTGGCTCGGCTCCTATAGCTCAAGTGGCTAAGGTACCAGCCACATACACCAGAGCTGACAGATTTGAATCCGGCCCTGGCCTGACAAACAACAATGACAACCGCAACCAAAAAATAGCCGGCATTGTGGCACCTGTAGTCCCAGCTACTTGGGAGGCTTAGGCAAGAGAATCGCTTAAGCCCAGGAATTGGAGGTTGCTGGGGGCTGTGATGCCACAGCACTCTACCCAGGGCAACAGCTTGAGGCTCTGTCTCAAAAAAAAAAAAAAAAGAAAGAAAGAAAGAAAGAAATCCTGGACTCAAGTGACCCTCCTAAAGTGCTGGGAGTCTGCCTGGCCTCTTTAAATCTATATTTAAAAAAGGAGTATGTATGGGCGGCACCTGTGGCTCAGTGGGTAGGGCGCTGGCCCCATATACCAAGGATGGCAGGTTCAAATCCAGCCCAGCCAAACTGCAACAAAAAATAGCCAGGTGTTGTGGCGGATGCCTGTGGTCCCAGCTACTTGGGAGGCTGAGGCAAGAGAATTGCCTAAGCCCAGGATTTGGAGGTTACTGTGAGCTGTGTGATGCCATGGCACTCTACCAAGGGTGATAAAGTGAGACTCTGTCTCTACAAAAGAAAGAAAAAGAAAGAAAGAAAGTGTGGCCGGCCATGGTGGCTCACATCTGTACTCCCAGCTACTCTTGAGGCTGAGCCAGGAGGATCACGCCAGCCCAAGAGTTCGAGGCTGCAGTGAGCTTGGTTGTGCCACTGCACCCCAACCTGGGTGACAAAGCCAGGTACTATCTCTTAAAAAAAAAAAAAGAATAAGAGGAACACACATTTTATGTTGGCCTTTTAACAGCCAACATAAATGAGTACAGATTTTAAAACTCCACTTCAAAGGTCTCTATGGTGATAGTGCCTGCTGACTGATTAAATCAAACAAGATGCCTTGGAGCCAGAGTGGGCCAGGCGAGTGTAGAAACCAGGAGTCTGAGAACAGAGTGTTTTGAAATAAGGAAGAAAGGAGACACAGCCTGCCAGGGTCGCCAAGTTTCAGTATAAATAGGAAGACTGGACTGGTGCTCGGGCTTAACATGGAATCTGGAACTAGCACATCTCAGCCTGAGGCCAAGCTCTTCGGTAACCAGGGATAACAGCTGGCATCCTGGGGATGGCTCTGGATCACGTGGGGCTGAGTGGCTGGGAGTTGTACAGGAAAAAACAGGATCTGTGACTGATATTGACCATCTCAAGGTCAGGCTAGGGCCAACAGCCTCCACACTCTCCCCACTCACTTGAACTATGGTGGCTGGGATAGGACTCCTCTGTGACTCAGTTGTGTAAAATCACCAATAAACATTTTTAAAAGATCAGATATAACATTATTCAAAAGGTATGTACTTAGTGCTAAATATGTGTTCCCCCACATGAGTAGCACTGGGAAAATGACTTCACATCTCCATGCCTTCATTTCTTTCCCTGTAAAATGGGGATGATAATAGCAATTTGCAGGAGTATTCCAAGGATCCAAGAAAACTACAGGCATAAAAGTAGGTTTGTTTTCTGGGCTTTCAGCCTTTCCAGTTCTCAACATAACCTCCCTTTTTGGGTGGGGACTTTCAGAAGCCTGTATTCTTTATAACAAAGAAAATGAGTAATATAGAGCCAAAAGGCCCTGACAAGCCAGCAGTCTGCCTGGCCACAGAAAGCAGACTTTCTGTTTAGTTACGTGACATTTACCACCACACAAGCTTCCAGGCTGGGAGGCCAAGCTAGCACAGGGCCCTGAGCACTCTTCAGGGAGTGGCCACCTTGCTCAAGCTCACACCCTGACCACTGGGCCAGCCCTGACTCTGCAACACCAGCTTCCACGTGTGTCCTGCTGCCCTTCACAACCTGCTGTCCCAACCCTGTGTTTCTTAGGAGATGGTGACACCAACTGCACCCAGCATTCCCAGAGGACAGTTAGTTTCACACAGTGGGGGTGACATTTTCTAAGTTCTCTCCATTTTCCTCCCAATGACAGTCAACATCTCACTGGCGCCTGGGACCCAGCGACACTTTGTGGCGTATATAGCACACCCTGTGGAGGGTAAGGTATGCAGTCACCCACGACCTCATTGGATCCTCACAAATAGCCCTGTACATGGAAAATTAAACTGATTATTCAGAGGTTGGGATTAAAACCCAGGAGAGGCAAGTGGTTTGTCCAAAGCCAAACAGCTGGAAAGCAACAGAGCTGTCTGTCTTGCACATGTACACACACGTACTCACTAGCCTTGCTCCATCATCCCATGATACCCTCTGAGAAACATCTACAACAAGCCTGAGATACCCTGGATGGTAACAGAAAGCTGATTTAAGAAACAGCCAGAAGATAGGGTTCTAAATAGGGGAGAGACTTGGAGAGAGGATAGTGGTTAGACTGGGGTTCAAATCTCTGCTCCTCAATCGAGCTGTGAAGACAAGGGCTTAGCCTTTCAGGACTTTAATCCTTCATCTATAAAGAGAAGAGAAGGTCATGAAGTTGCTGAGAAAATTAATTGAAATGACTTGTTACTGGTGTACAAGTGCCTGAGAGATATAATTCCTTTCCTCCATCCCTTTTCCACAGTGAAACAACTGGTCTCAGATCCTTGCCAATGTCATTAATCCTCAGGACCCAACTTGTGGCACCTGTTGCCAGAGACCTTTCTTCTCTGACCATTCCAGCCTACCTTGACCCCTCCTCTCCAGAATTTCCACTGCACTCCTGATCTGCAACACATGGTTTAGGTGTTCTTTATTTCTCAAGTGTGTTTTAGATTAATAGCTAAACTCGAGGCTCGGCGCCTGTGGCTCAATGGGCTAAGGTGCCAGCCACGTACACCTGAGCTGGCAGGTTCGAATCCAGCCTGAGCCCGCCAAACAACAATGACGGCTGCAACCAAAAAATGGCCGGGCGTTGTAGCGGGCACCTGTAGTCCCAGCTACTTCTGGGAGGCAGAGGCAGGAGACTTGCTTGAGCCCAGGAATTGGAAGTTGCTGTGAGCTGTGATGCCACAGCACTCTATCCAGGGTGACAGCTTGAGGCTCTGTCTCAAAAAAAGAAAGCATGGCTCTGCCCACACCTTGATCTCAGCCTTCTAGCCTTCAAAAACTCAAGAGAATAAATTTCTGTGCTAAGCCGCCCCAGTCAGCAGCACTTAGATTCAGCAGCCCTAGGAAATTAATGCACTGCTATAGGAAGCTGCTTCCTAGATGAGATTTGCTGAGACTTCATCTCTCTGGCTCCCAGAAAAACAGTGCCAGCCCAGATGACAAAACAGGCAGAACAAAAGGAAGATGACAGGCAGAACTAGGGCAGTGGGTTTGAGGCAGTGACAGGGGCTCCACAAGCCGCTTAAATCCCCAGCTCTGAGTGCCAGATGCAAACAGCCAGCTAGCATGTTTGACCACATCATAAGAGTTGGCCCCTAAAAATAGCCCATTGTGCTCAAGTGAGCTCAGGGAGGCACCGAGCCATCACTCAGGACCAGGCTCCAGGAGGCTCCAGGTCAAGCCCCTAAAATAAGCCACTCACAGTAGTAGGTTCTGCTTTTGTCCTCAGAAACTGTCAGCTAGGAAAAGGTAACACAGTGACCCTTGCACCTGGACGCACACTCCTCGGCTCATTCTAAACCCAGAAGCCCAGGGATCCTTCAGATGGAGCAGCAGGGCCACCGAGTCAGCACTAGACAGGGGCGCCATATGGCTGACCTTTCCACGCACAGCTCTCCCTGCTGCCACGCTAAACATAATTGAGGTCTGCGAACAAAGAAAGATTCCAGCTACATGAGACAGAAAAGGACTTTAGCAAAGAACACCCTCAGAGAGCCAGGACAGGGAAGGGGTTGTCACCTTCAGACAGCCCTCAGTCCACTGGATTCATGATGAGAATGAAAGAGATCAACTCAATTATCTCCAAGGCCTTTTCCACCTCAATTTTCTCTAACTACAGGCACCCCACACCCTGCCGGGGGCCTTGCACTCCCATGCTCCCTCCTGGTTTCCCAGCCCTTCTTCATCCATGTGCTCCAGACCTCCCATCCCTGAACTAATCCTTAAAACTTGCCTGGCCCCACCTGCCCACTCCACTGTGCTGAGTAACAGTAAATCTAGTAAATTTATGATGTCATACCAGGGATTCAGGTAATCCTTTCTCTAGGCTTTGTCATTTAAAAAGGAGGCAGGCCATCACATTAACTGAGCACCAGCCACAGATCTGACACATTGCAGAGATTGCAGGGGCTCAAGAGGAGTTGCTGAATGAATGAATGAATGAATGAATGAATGGCAATCTCAGTCACTGCAACGGAACATGCAATGTGGGATTGGGATGGGCAGCAGACTTTTAGGACTCTTCAACTTATACTTTTAGACACAGGGTCTCCTTTGTCCCCAAACCTTGATGTCATGCCTTTTAATTCTCAATCCTCACTTTCTCAAACCTCAAGACAGCAGGATGCTGACCCAGCACCCAGAATCAACCTCAAACAAGGGCTGAGACTTGCATGGGTGCATGCATCACATATTTTCTCAACTGTCTGGGGCTAAATATAAAACAACAAAAATGAAAAGGTGGTGGGGAAGAGCACAAAGGACACATCAGGAGACTGAAAAGAGAAATCCAAGAGGAGCCAGCCAGCAGTTTATGTTTGGCAATAAGCAGGATAATCGCAAAGGAAATTAAAAGTGAGTTTCCTTGAAGGAAGAGAGGGGGGGAGCTATAATTGGTTCCTTTTGCTCTGATGTCCTGGCTCCTGCCCTCCATCTGTACCCAGAGGAGAAGTCATCAGAGGTCGGGGGACAGAGCCACCAAAACTCTTCCAGGCCGCCTGGCAGTTTGGAAATACAAAGACCCCAGACACACACATACACCCATACCATCTTACGTGCTTTATAATATCTAAAGCTTCCATATTTACAGGCCAGGACTAGGATTCATCCTTCATCCTTGAATAGTGAACCTTCAGATATGTGGGGAGAGAATTCACCAGGAAGATGTGATGTGCAGTGATCAGCTGTGAATCGTGAAGTAAATAATTCACTTCTGACAATAAGACATCAAAGTTGGCAAATGATTTATTTAGTTGCATAAATTGGAGAGAGGGCTGGTAAAAACCAAAGCCCCCAAAACTGTGTATCCCCCCCTCAGAGTACTCAGGCCCCGTGATGGTCTCGGCCGCAGGTTTGCAATAGAAAAGTGTTGACTGTCTCTAGTCCAGAATGTAGACCCCAGAAGACAGGTAGAGTTTAGAGACACATCTCTGAGGTGGGATCTGGCCCCGCAGCAACCAGGAACATTTTTCAAGTCTATACCTGGGGCCTCACGCTGGTGTTATCAGATAAGCCAAATGTTGAGAGATAGACAGGAAGTCAGAAGGAGACAGCAAGACAGAAGCAGAGAGAGACAAAGGAGGCTGCCCGGGTTCTCTTTGGCTCTAGGCCTTATAAAGACCTTGTGTTCTATAACCCACCTCTCTGTCCTTCCAGTAAACTCACCTGTTTTGCTTACCAGTTTGAGTAAGATCCTATTACTTAGAAGCAAAAACACGATGGTCAAGGCCCATTCTCAAGCTAACCAGCTGCAGAGGGAGGCACAGGAGGACTTGGGGGACTTCCTTGTGAGGCCACAAGGAGGGAGGGAGAGGGCATAGAGCCATCTGGGCTGCTGCAGCGGCTCTCAAGGGATCTGGATAGGACCCCAGGAGCCAACCTGTTACAGCTGGAGTGTGGTCTAAACAAAGGATTTCGTAGATGTATTTCTTTTAGCAGGCACTGGCAGGAAGTGGATATGGGATGGTTTCTAGCTGGTCATACTCTCTCAGTTATTCTACTTTAAGAAGCAGGGAGACTCCAGCTGCCTTATTTTAAGCTCAGTAAGGGGTTAAGGTAGAAGTCCAAGCTAAAGGGCAGTAGCAGAGCCACCATGTTGCACAACCCCAGAGGGATCTATGGGTGCCTTGGTCTGTGTGGAAGGTAATCTGCAGCTGCACAGTGCTGCGGCACAGCCCAGGGGCTGCCTCTTCTTGTCTGTTCACCAGGATGCCCACTGAGGACCCTCACTGGAGCCCCCACTCCAGTAAGACAAGGCTTCTCCTCCCTTGAGGAGTGCAGTAGGGGAGAAGCAGAGGCTGACCCTGACAGCTCCCACTAGAAAAATCCATCACACTAGACCTTTGCCAATAGGCAAAGGGAAGAAATTAGGAGGAGACTGTGGATATGGAAGCCAGGGGTCAACAGAAAATAAGCATCATTGGCCTTGGAAATCAAAGTGGTCAAATTTAAAGGCCCTTTCTCCAAACAAGAAAAAACTTATTTGTATGAAATGATGTCTGAAATATTACTAATTTAGTTATTCCTTTGTGTCACAGCCATCCCGCATTCATTTTCAAAGTATAATTTTTACTCAGAGGTAAGTCTTTAAGGGTGTCATCAGTCATTTATACCTTATTCTAAATTGGTTTACAAAGCTTTCATACCTCCAATAGCCACTGAGAGCTGATTGACTGATAGCTGTTTTTACGAACAGGAAGTGATATTTAGAACCAGAGTGGGACACCTCAGAATAACCAGCAACAATACAGAAAGTGAAGCCAGTAATTTTTGAGCATTTACTTCCATCAGTTACTTTTAAATCAGTTGTCTGATTTAATCTTAAAAACAATGTTGCCAGTCAATAACTATTTTCCCCATTCCAGCTCTACCTCATACCATATACAAAAATCAATTCCAGATGCCTCGAGGACTTAACTGTCCAAACTAAATTCACAGAACCTGAATTCTATACTCAGCAAAAATATCTTCCAAGAATGGGATGAAATAAAGATGATTTTGTTTAAACAAAAAACAAGGGTGTTTGTCCCCAATGAATTCTCCCTAAAGACAAGTCTACAGGTTGTACTTCTGGCAGAAAAAAATAATCCTAAGTGGAAAGTCTGATGTGCAAGAAAGAATAAAGGGCGCAGAACATGACAGATATGTGGGTAAATAAGTGTTGTAGTGTTTATAAAAAATAAAAACATGTAAGTTTTTTTAAGAAAAGGTAGAAGTCGGCTCGGCGCCTGTGGCTCAACGGGCTAAGGCACCAGCCACATACACCTGAGCTGGCGGGTTCGAATCCAGCCCAGGACTGCCAAACAACAATGACGGCTACAACCAAAAAATGGCCAGGCATTGTGGCGGGCGCCTGTAGTCCCAACTACTTGGGAGGCAGAGGCAGGAGACTCTCTTGCGCCCAGGGATTGGAGGTTGCTGTGAGCTGTGATGCCACAGCACTCTATCCAGGGTGACAGCTTGAGGCTCTGTCTCAAAAAAAAAAAAGAAAAGGTAGAAGTAGATACTCAACAGTAATAACATAGAAGTTAGGAGGGAGGAAAATGGAAAAAATGTTATAAGATCTTTGTATTTTCCAAAAAGAGTGGCAAGAGAATCAATTAAGCCCAAGGGTTCAAGGTTGCTATGAGCTGTGATGCCACAGCACTCTACCAAGGGATAACAAAGTGAGACTTTGTCTCAAAAGAAAAAAAAAATACTTATCCTAAATTGCTAGTGAGATATGTGGTGTAGACTTGGGTACAGATAAAATGACACATGCCATAAAACAGGAGACCTTTGCACGCACTATGGTACTTTAGTTTATTTTGGCATGTCAGATCAGGGGAAAGGGAACTATTCCACAAATGTTGCTAAGACAATTGGCTCTCCATATGGAAAAGAAGAAATTGGATCCCTACCTCATACCATATACAAAAATCAATTCCAGATGCCTTGAGGACTTAAATGTCCAAAATAAACTACATCATAACTTTTAGTAGAAAATATAAATGACTAGACTTCAGTGAGAAAAATATTTCTTAAACAAGATACCAAAACACATTAACTATGAAAACATATCGAGGCCAGGTACAGTGGCTCATGCCTATAATCCTAGCATTCAGGCATTCTAGGAGGCCAAGGATGATCACTTGAGGCCAGGAGTTCAAGATCAGCCAGAGTGAGACTCCATTTCAACAAAAAATAGAAAAATTAGCCAGGCATGGTAGTGCATGCCTATAGTCCCAGCTATTCGGAAGGCTGAAGAGAGGAGAATCACTTTAGCCCAGGAATAAGGTTGCAATGAGCTAAATGACACCACTGCACTCTAGCCCTAGGTGACAGAGCAATACCCTCTCTCAAAAATAAATAAATAACTCAATTTTATACACACATACAGTGTCCATAAAATTCATATGCAATTGGCTATTTTAAATTGCCCGTGAACTTTATGGACACCCTGTGTATATACACACACATGCAGAGATAACGAGAGAGAATTGCCTTAAAATTAAAAACTTTCCCTTATCAAAAAAGTACCTTTAGGGCTCGGCGCCTGTGGCTCAACGGGTTAGGGCACCAGCCACGTACACCTGAGTTGGCGGGTTCCAATCCAGCCTGGGCCCACCTAACAACAATAACTGCTGCAACCAAAAAAAAAAAAAAAAAAAAAAGTACCTTTAGACCAGGCATGGTGGCTCATACCTGCAATCCTAGCACTTTGGAAGGCTGAGTCAGAAAGATTACTTGATGCCAAGGGTTCAAGACTAGCTGGAGAGCCACGCACAGAGGCTTACCCCTATAATTCTAGCACTCTGGGAATCTAAGATGACTGGATTGCTTGAACTTAGGGGGTCAAAACCAGCCTGAACAAAGGTGAGACCCCATGTCTACCAAAAATAGAAAAGCTGTTGCAAAAGGCTCACTTGAGCCCAAGAGTTTACCCTGACCTATGATGCCATAGCACTCTACCCAGGATGACAGAGTGAGACTGTCTCAAAAAAAAAAAAAAAAAAAGCACAGCCTGAGCAACAGAGTGAGACCCTTGTCTTTACAAATATAGAAAATTATCCAAGTGTAATAATGTGTAGCTATAGTCCCAGCTACCCAGGAGGCTGGGGCAGGAGGATTTCTTGAACTCAGGAGTTTGAGGTTATAGTGAGCTACAATGAGGCTGCTGCACTCTAGCTTGGGTGACAGAGTGAGAACTTGCCTCAAAAAACAACCAAACAAACCTTTAAAAGTGGAAAACAAGGCTCGGTGCCTGTGGCTCAGTGGGCTAAGGCGCCAGCCACATACACCTGAGCTGGCGGGTTCAAATCCAGCCCCCAGGCCTGCCAAACAACAATGACAGCTGCAAACAAAAAATGGCCAGGTGTTGTGGTGGGTGCCTGTAGTCCCAGCTACTTGGGAGGCGGAGGCAAGAGACTCGCTTGAGCCCAGGAATTGGAGGTTGCTGTGAGCTGTGATGCCACAGCACTCTATCCATGGTGACAGCTTGAGGCTTTGTCTCAAAAAAAAAAAAGTGGAAAATAAAAGTTATAGACTGGAAGAAGCTATTTGTAATACACACAAATGACAAAAGATTAGTATCAATAATGCATAAGTAAATCCTATAAATTATTAGAAAAAGTGCAAATAAACCAAGAAAAAAAGTGGACAAAGACATAAAAAGGTAAATCACAGAAAAAAAAATACACAAAGTCAATAAGCACACTGTGTATAAGATGTTTAACATCCCCCAGCGTCAGGGAAATGCAACTCAAGGCCACTAAGAGACGACAGTTGACACCCAACTGGACAAATTTTAAGCAGTTATGGTCAATGTTGGTGAGGATATGGATTCACAGTATCACCTATTGTGGGTGGGAATGTAAAATTGGTACAACTACTTTGTAAAACCATTTGACTTTCTTTCCTAAAAACGAGCATTTGTATACCTAAAACTCAACAACAAACACACATTCAGCTGGAGACAGTACAAGAGTGAGCACAGCAGCGCAGTCCACTGTGACAAAACCCTAGATACATCAATTATCATTCTTCAAATGAATGAATCAGAAAAGTGAGTAAACTGATGTGTTCCCACAACATCCGACAGTCAAAACACACTGACTGGAGTTTTGGTTTAAGAAGAACAAAGTTTTGGAGATGGGTGGTGGTACTTAATGCCAATGAACTGTAACCTTAAAAATGATCAACATAAATTTCATGTTATGTTTTAACACAATAAAAAAGTCACAATGAATTTGGTTATATGGGTGTGTGTTAGATAACATAAAGTAAAAAAAAGAACTTTCTGGCTCGGTGCCTGTGGCTCAATGGGCTAAGGCGCCAGCCACGTACACTGAGCTGGTGGGTTCAAATCCAGCCTGGGCCCGCCAAACAACAATGATGGCTGCAACCAAAAAATAGCCGGGCATTGTGGTGGACACCTGTAGTCCCAGCTACTTGGGAGGCGGAGGCAGGAGACTCGCTTGAGCCCAGGGATTGGAGGTTGCTGTGAGCTGTGATGCCATAGCATTCTATCCAGGGTGACAGCTTGAGGCTCTGTCTCAAAAAAAAAAAAAGAAGAACTTTCTAAAGATGACATCTAGCATAATATCTTTTTTTTTTTTTTTTTTTTTGTAGAGACAGAGTCTCACTTTATCGCCCTTGGTAAAGTGCCGTGGCGTCACACTGCTCACAGCAACCTCCAACTCCTGGGATTAGGCCATTCTCTTGCCTCAGCCTCCTGAGTAGCTGGGACTATAGGCGCCTGCCACAATGCCTGGCTATTTTTCTGTTTTGCAGTTCGGGCCGAGGCTGGGTTTGAACCTGTCACCTTCAGCATATGGGGTTGGCGCCCTACTCACTGAGCCACAGGTGCCGCCCCTAGCATAATATCTTATTATGTTAAAAGATCTAAAATTTAAAATAAGCTTTCTGGGAAAATATATAAATACAATAAAACTATATAATAAGGAAAGTAAGAACAGGATGAACATAGAATTCAGGGTGATGATTACTCAGATTGGAGAAGAATCATCTCATAGTTTGATGTGTGCTATGTGGATCTTTAAAGATCATTACCAAAAATCAAGAAATTTAACATCCATGTGTGTGGAAAGAAATGAAGCCCTCTAAGCGAAACTGATAAGCCTAAGCCAAGCAAGTTGAAACCTGCACAGGTGAATCAGAAAGGGTACTGTCAACTGTTTCTTGGAAGTTAAATAATGGACCATAACACAATCTGTCTGAAAACTTTCATAGTGACCCACTTATTACAAGGGGCCTGGTTTTTGTTAGATGTAAAATTTGCAAGTGCTTATTACATTAAAAGAAATACAATGAGAGGAATGAATGGAATGAAGAAAGAAAGAAAGAAAGAAGGGGAGGAAGAACAGAGAAGGGGATCCGTTCATGAGTCAAATATGAGATTATGGGCTGGGCGAGGTGGCTCACACCTGTAATCCCAGCACTCTGGGAGGCGAGGCAGGTGGATTGCCCTGAGCTCACAGGTTCGAGACCTGTGAGCAAGAGTGAGATCCAGTCTCTACAAATAGCTGGGCACTGGGGTCGGTGCCTATACTCCCAGTTACTGGAGAGGCTAAGGCAAGAGGATAGATAGCTCAAGCCCAAGAGTTTGAGGTTACTGTGAGCTATGATGCCATGGCACTCTACCACAGGTGAAGGGTATTGTATACCTAAATCCCTCCCCACCCCCCAACAAAACCCCACCAAATATGAGATGTGTCATGAAGTAGGGATTTTGATCAATCGAAGTCTGGTCTCTTGGGATCTGTTTTAAAAAATACTAAGCAAAATGAAAAATGATTGTGGAAAATAAAGGGACAATGAGCCAGTGGGGATAGCAATTGCACCAGGGTGAAGAGGGAGGTATGTTTGGGGCCTGCAAGATCCTGGCTCTCAATTTCTTTGCCCCAGCTGTGGATACACGCTTGTTCATTTTATTATTCTTCCTAGAGCACACACTTCTTTATAGGCACCTTTCTTGTGTATGATTTATTTCACAAAGAGTGAAAAAGAAGAAAAAAGGCATATGTTAATTAAATGGAATACAAAGTAACAAAAGAGAGAATATTTAGTGTTCTCTAAAAACACTAATAAATAATCAAAACCTTAGCAAGTTTGATGAAAAAAATAAATAGAAGAGGCACATATATTCAGAATGAAAAAGAGAATACAACTACAGATACAGTTGAGATTTTTAAACTCTGCAAAGAATACTATGAATAATCTATGCCAATAAATTTGAAAACACACAAAGTCAGTAATGCTCTAGAAAAATGTGTAACAGGAAATTAAAATGGGACTTTCTCCATCTCAGCGTCAGTTGAGGCTCCAGAGACCAAGAACAAGACAAGTTGCCAAATGTTTCCCCATCCTAAAGAAAATGCCAAACCGCCTCCCCTCAGCAGGACAAGCTATGGTTTTAGGAAACCAGTTCTGTCAGCACTGGCCATCCCTAAGGTCCAGCTACGGAAAGGACACAAACGGGAAAGGCTGGGAAGGAAGAAAGATGCCTTTGAAAATGGGAGCGTAGGCAAGTGCTACTGCTTTACCTTGAGTCAAGTGAGAGAGGCTTGAGGGGGGCTGGACAGGTCCTCAGGATTGGGGGTCACACGTGGACAGGAAGAAGAAATAGCTGTCTTAACAGAGTCTCACTCTGTTGCCCAAGTCTAGAGTGCTATGGTATCAGCCTAGCTCAAAGCAATCTCAAACTCTTTGAATTCAAGCAATCCTCCCACCTCAGCCTCTTGAGTAGCTGGGACTACAGCCTGACTAATTTTTCCATTTTTAGTAGAGGCAGAGTGTCGTTCTTCCTCAGGCTGGATTTTTTTTAATTTAATTTTTTTATTAAATCGTAACTGTATACATTTATGGGGTATCAATGTGATGATTTGATATACCTTGTAGAATGCTTAAATCAAACTGATTAATATAACTATCACCTCATTTATATTTTGTAGTAAGATATTTATAATTTACTCTTAGTTGCTTTGAAATGTACCCTTGCATTGTGCATATTAGGCAAGATCCCACCAAAAGTCCTCCCACTTCCCTCCGCTTGCCCTTCCCCTCTCCCCCTCTCCTCAGCTGGTTTTGAATTCCTAACCTCAAGGGATCCTCCTGCCTCAGCCTCCCATAGTGCTAGGATTATAGTCATGAGCCACCGTGCCAGGTGGGGAGGTGCACTCTTAACTGACAGGAGGCAAGGGTTTAAAAGTTTACCGAAGGGCAAGAGGCAGAGGATAAGAAGTCTGCCCTCAGGGGAATGAGACCAAACAGAGAGGGTCTGGCAGAAACCAGATGCCTACTGCACTCTAGCCTAGGTGACAGAGCAAGATTCTGTCTCAAAATAAAAAAAATAAATAAAATGAGAAATAATGTTATTAGGATTTTTTTTTTTGAGACAGAGCCTCAAGCTGTCACCCTGGATAGAGTGCTATGACATCACAGCTCACGGCAACCTCCATCTCCTGGGCTCAAGCGAGTCTCCTGCCTCCACCTCCCAAGTATCTGGGACTACAGGCGCCCGCCACAACGCCCAGCCATTTCTTGGTTGCAGTTGTCATTGTTGTTTGGTGGGCCCAGGCTAGATTCGAACCTGCCAGCTCAGGTGTACATGGCTGGCACCTTAGCCACTTGAGCCACAGGTGCCGAGCCTGTTATTTAGGATTAAATCAAACAGAAAATGCTCCAGACCATTATAAGGAGAAAAATGTACAACTGTATTGAAGGGCATAAAAGACTTAAGTAACATGGCAACATGCCATGTCGACAGACAGGAAGACTCCATATCTTTAATACAGCAGTTTTCCCTCAATGATGTCTATAAATTCAATACCATTTATACCAGAATCCCAAAGGATTTTTTTCACAGATTTGATAAGATAATCTTAAAATTAATAAGGAAAGTGAACCAAGAAGAGCCAAGGCAATTTTGAAATAAAAGAACCAAAATTAAAAGACTTATCTTGCCAGATAAAATAAATCATTATAACACTATTGTAATTAAAACAGTGTGATATTGCTCCCAGAGCAAATAAACCATGAAATAAAATATAAAGCCCAGAAATAAACCCACAAACATAGATAATATATAACAGAGGTGGAATTACTAATCAGTGTAATGAATTATTCTATAAATAATGCATATAAATAATGAATGAAAAAAATGAATTATTCAATATATGATAATGGAAAATTGGCTATTTGAATAAAAAAGTAAAATTAGGCCTTTTCATTATGTTGTGTGGGCATGTGCACACACACACACAGACATACACATAATCCAGGGAGATTAAATATATAAATGAGAAAACCAAAATTCTAAAATTTAGAAAAAATAGGAGAAATATAAAAGAATTTTTATAACATCAGTATAGAAAAAAAATCTGAACCAAAATCTATTAGCAACAAACTATAAAAGAAATTTCTGAAATGTGGGAACAAATTAAATTTAAAACCTCTACCTAAAAAAGACTTTCAGAAAAGAAATGGAAAAGACAAGTCACACATTGAGAAAATAAATTTTACCAACAATGGATTAGTGTTTATATTTCAAATATATAAAGAATCTAAACAAATCTGTAAGAAAGAGACAAACCACCCAACAGAGAATTGTGCAAAGCATATGAACAGGCCATTTACAAAAGAAGAAAATGGAATCTCACTGGAGTCAGGAATAGAAATGGAAGCAAAGAAAGATTCCATTTCAGGTCTGGGCAAGGCAGCTCACGCCTTGTAATCCCAGCACCTTGGGAGGCTGAAGTGGGCAGATTGCCTGAGCTCATTCGACACCAGCCTGAGCTAGAGTGAGATCTCATCTCTAAAAAGTAGCCAGACATTGTGGCAGGTGCCTATAGTCCCAGCTACTGGGGAGGCCGAGATAAGAGAATCACTTGAGCCCAACAGTTAGAGGTTCCTGTGAGCTATGAAACCAGGGCACTCTACCAGAGGTGACAAAGTCAGACTCTGTCTTAAAAAAAAAGAAGAAGAAGAAAAGAAAAGAAAGAAACATTCCATTTCACATTGATCAGATTAGCAAACTTTTGCAAGTCTGACAACAGACTTGAAAGCAGCAGGGGAAGGGAGGCCCTATGCTTGACAGGAGAGGGTGCTAGTACAATCACTTTGAGGAGTAATTTCGGACTATCTAGTAGATCTTAAGATGTGCAAACCTCACGACTCAACAAAATTGTCAATTCTAAATAACCACTCTAAAGACAGTTTCTAACATCTGCATAGGGAGATCAGCACAAAGGTGTTCATCATAGTCCTGTCTGTAATAGTGAGAAAGTGAAAAGAACCATCATTAAAAGAATGGAATTTAAATTGTGGTTTATTCACTCAGTGAAATATCATACAGGAGTTAAAATGAACCAGATGTATACATATGCCCTCTCACATGTATTCACTATGCTTTACAGATTCTACCTCCTTGACGTCTTCTCACTTCATTCTATCCCTGCTACCAACGCCCCATCATAATTTTTACTTGTATGATACAACAAATGTATAACTGGCCCCCTGCTCCACACTGGCTCCTGGAAGACTTCCACCTGTTAGAGGCATCTTTCCAAGGAACACATCTGACAATGTTGCTTGCCTGCTTAAAACCCACCCATTACTCACTGTGGCCTACAAGATAAACGTCTTAGCAGGATTTACAAAAGGCTTGTCTTCCACCCCATAGACCAGTGTGTTTTAACCCTTTTTATTTCACAGCACACTTGAATCTATTGCAGCACACTTAAATTATATTGATCAAAAAAATAAATAAATAAAAGAGATAAGGGTGGTGCCTGTGGCTCAAATGAGGAGAGTGCCAGCCCCAATACTGGAGGTGGTGGGTTCAAACCCAGCCCCAGCCAAAAACTGCAAAAATAAAAAAAGTTAACAAAAAGAATATACTTACTGTGCTTTGAACTTCTTTCAAAAATTATTTAATTAATTATCTTTTTTTCTTTTCTTTCTTGTTTTTTTTTTGTTTTTTTTTTTGTAGAGACTGAGTCTCACTTTATTGCCCCCCATAGAGTGCCATGGTGTCACACAGCTCACAGCAACCTCCAACTCCTGGAGGCGATTCTCTTGCCTCAGCCTCCCGAGTAGGTGGAACTACAGGTTCCTGCCACAACCCCCCGGCTATATTTTTGCTGCAGTTTCACCAGGGCCAGGTTTGAACCTGTCACCCTTGGTATATGGGGCCAGCACCCTACCCACTGAGCCACAGGACCGCCCTTAATTAATTACCTTTAAATTTTTTTGCAGTGGGCTTGGCGCCTGTAGCATAGTGGTTTCGGTGCCAGCCACATGCACCGAGGGTGGCAGGTTTGAACCCAGCCTGGGCCAGCTAAACAACAATGACAACTGCAACAAAAAGTAGTCATTTAAAAAAATAAAAAATATATTTAAAACAATTTTTTGCAGCACACCTAAGATCCTCTCACAGCACACGGGTTGAAAATCACTGCCATAGACTCTTCCAAGCCAGCCTCACATGCCTTGATCACGTAGCTTTCCCTTTCTACCTGGAGTGAACTTTCGTTTTCTTTCTTTCTTTCTTTTTTTTTTTTTTTTTTTTTTTTGCAGTTTTTGGCCAAGGCTGGGTTTGAATTCACCACTTCCGGTATATCGGGCTGGTGCCCTACTCCTTTGAGCCACAGGTGCCGCCCGGAACTTTCTTTTTCTTAGCCTCTGCCCACTTAGACTTATTCACTTGTCAAAGGAGATCAGTCTGGCAAGTATCCATACTCATCTTTCAAGGCTCAGTTCAACAATCTCTGTGAAGAGTTTGTAGAGTGCTCCATTCCTTTGCTTTCTTCTGTAATCCCTCCAGAATTTCAAGGCACAAGACCAGGCTTTCTTCTCTCTGGGAACCAAGGCAAGTCACTTCCCACTAAGAGCTATGGCCACCCCTGGCAATAGCAATGACCGTTCCTTCCAGCCATTGCTATAGGCTAGTACACACTGGACAGTTCCGGACATAGGTGGGAGGTGGCTTCTCACACTCAGATGCTCCTGCTCCTTCCCAGGTTTGTCAAACCATATCACTTTCCATCAATGCTTTCCTACTTCTGTTCTCTGCATCCCTCATTGAATTCACTCTCTGGGACCAGCTCTGCAAGATTCAGTTCAGCCCAAAGGGTCATCACATGAGAGCTTCCATAAGAGACAGCTATGCCCAGCCCTACTCCCAAAGGGGTGGATGGAATGGATGCTTGAAGCCAAACTTCTGTGTTCTCCTTCACTCTCCCCACCAATGGCCTAGAGGTCCAAAGAGGAGGAGGCAGAGATGGTGTCACCACAGAATAAGGAGGAGAACCAGGAGAGTAAAGTTTGACAGCAGCCAGGGAGGAAAGAGCCCTGTCCAATGCTACAGGATGTTCTCATGGGGTAGGTCTGTCTGAAAGATAGCACAAGAACAAGACTTCAGACAATGAATCAGAAATACTATCATCACCCTTGAACCATACCTAATTGGGCTTAGGGATATACTCTTGTGTGACTCTCACTTTTTTAAATCTTTATGATGACAACTACTTTCTGTGGAAGGTTGAGTCTATTAAGTGGAATTCTTTTTGCCAGACAAGCACCTTGGCAGATTTAGGTTGGAGCAGCTGAGTGCTGACCTGCTCTGAAAAATGAAAGGAAATTAGGCTCAGCGCCTGTAGCTCAGCGGATAGGGTGCTAGCCACATACACTGGAGCTGGCAGGCTCTAATCCAGCCCGGGCCTGCCAAACAACAATGACAACTACAACCAAAAAATAGCCGAGCATTGTGGCGGAAGCCTGTAGTCCCAGCTACTTGGGCGGGTAAGGCAAGAGAATCGCCTAAGCCCAAGAGTTTGAGGTTGCTGTGAGCAGTGATGCCACAGCACTCTACCCAGGGTCACAGAGTGAGATTCTGTCTCAAAAAAAAAGAAAAAGAAAAGAAAATTAATTTGGACATCCACGGGAAGGAGGAGAAGAGACAACATCAGGAAATGAAAAGAGAAGAGAAAGAAACCATCAAGGTGAAGGAAAATAAGGCAGTGTGGAGGGTAAGGAACTGAGTTAATATTTTAAAACAAGAACCACCACTGTGTGATTCTAAATCATGCGCTGGATGATGTTGAGTGGAGCTTCCTCCCCAGGTAGTTGGAAGAGGCTGCCCTACTCCAGACCTTAATTTTCATGGGTCTCTTGGGTGTAGAGACAGCAATGGGGTGATTTTACCTCTGGGCCATGTGGAATGATCACAGGGTCCCTTGGGGATTCGTGGACATCTTTGCAGGAGTGAAGGAGTCCTTAGAATGAGTACTCAGGACATTAGTTAACACCTGGCTCTTCCTTATGAAGGTGCACAGCATCTAATAAACTTAGAGAAAATTTCTGATCCCTCCCAGGCGTACCCAAGCCCATATCCAAGCTCTCAGACATATCATTTCTTCAAAATGGAATGAGGAAGTGCGCCTGTTTCCCAGGTCCTGCACTGCGCTTAACACTCCTTCCTTGCACTTGGCCACAGACCACAGCCACCAGAGAGGGAACAGCCCACGCAGAACACTAAGGTGAAAGCCCGCTTATGGACCCGGCAAAAGGAGGTCCAGAAAAAGAAAGCAACTTTCTCAAGAACACACAGCTGAGGCTTGAATCCACGTTTCCTGTTCCCCAGTTTCAGCTTTTTCCCCAGAGTGCTGCAGCTGCTGTGAGTTAGGCTGAAGCCAATTTGGGTTCGAGGGCATTTTATTAACATGTGTCCTGGGAGTCAGAACAGGAGACCACAGAGGCCTTGTCTCTTAAGTGACTCTCCAAGGGCTACGAGTTCCAAGCAAACACATTCCTGAATCTTTGCCTCCGCAGTTAAAACCAGACTAGAAAAGTTATAAATGGCTTTTCTCTCTACAGATAAGAGAACCAAAGAGTGTTAGGTCTGCAAGAGATGGACTAGTGCAGCATCTGCCTGCTCAGACTCCTTATGGCCCAAGAATCTGAATTCTCTACAATGTGCCTTTATAGTTACATAGGTAGACGTTTCTTTATTAGTTTTTTATTAGTTTCTTCTACAAACACTATAAATATTTTTAAATATCTTTTACCTTTTCTATCAGATAAAAACAATAGGCATTAAACAATTATATTCAATGTTTTGCAAAACATCTAATTATACTATATTTAACTCATCCAGAACTCATTTCTCCAAGAATGAGGAAATCACTTGAGCCCAACAGTTTGAGGTTGCTGTGAGCTGTGATGCCACTGCACTCTACCAAGAGTGACAAAGTGAGACTCCGTCTCAAAAAAAGAATGGCAGGAAAGCTGTACGTGGGAGTGCTTACCTCTATTCCCATAGTCTCAGCTACTGTGGAGGCTGAGGTGAGAGGACCACATGAAGCTCCAAGCATGTGAACAACATAGCTAGACCTCACCTCTAAAAAAACAAACAAATGAATGGGAGAAATGATGTGGATGGTGGGTACAGTGGCTCCTGCCTATAATCCTAGCACTCTGGCAGGCTGAGGCAGGAGGATTGCTTGAGATCAGGAGTTTGAGCCCATCCTGAGCAAGAGTGAGACTCCATCACTATTAACAATAGGAAAAAATTACCAAGGAATTGTGCTGTGTGCCTGTAATCTCAGTTACTCTGGAAGCTGAGGCAAGAGGATCACTTGAACAAGGAGTTTGAGGTTGCTGTGAGCTAGGCTGACATAATGGTGCTCTAGCCTGGAAAACAGTGAAATTCCATCTCAAAAAAAAGAAATAAAAAGAAATGATATGATTAAGAATTGAAGCCAGATTTGGGGTACATGACATGGGGGCTCATTATGCTATCTTCCCTATTTTATATATATAGTTTTTAATTCCATAATAAAAAATTACAACTATATGTATATTTTTCAAAATCTGCTTCTCAAATTAATAAGTGTCAAAAGTACAGATTCCCATCATAAACATTTTGCCTTATGGCTTAAAACAAAAAAAAGGCCAAATTGCTATTAACAACCTCCAGTCTGTAGACCTGGAAGCTCTCATTTAAAGACGAGGAAATGGAAATCTGTATGGAGGAGGGTGGCTGGAGGCGCTGCACCATCAGCGGAGGCAACAACCACACATCTCGGTAATCTTTGTCAGAATCACTTTGCACTTGCATGCACACACATAGGTGCATGCGTGCACACACCCACAGCACACGTGCAGGTCACTGAGAGCATGTTGATGGCTCCCTAGTGCCTGTCTCCCCAGTACTCTCTGAGGTCCTTGAGGACAAGAATAAGGCTGGACAGACCCTGCCTCACATGGAGCAGGTACTCAAGAAGTAAATGTTAGATGATTTAAAGGTCAAGCTGTGTAGCATTCTGGGCTCAGAGTGGAGCGTGGGGAGGAAGACCAGACAGAAGAGAAGTGACCTGGAAAATGGAGCCAGGGCTGCGCTCCTTACCTTGGCTGCGTACTGCCAGTTTCCATCAACAGAATGAGAATCATTAATTTTACTTTGTAGAGTTGGGGTGAAAGAAGAGAGATGACAGATATATCAGGGTAGATAATTAAGTTCACAGACTCATCTTTGAACATCACTACAATCACCCTCAAAGTGCTCCCCTTGGGAACCTATGCACTGACCCCAGCGCCTAGATCACCCTTCAAAGCTCTTTTTCTAGGGTGAGTTTTCGAACTTAATTGTCAGACCTTGTGCAACAACAGCTCTGATGGCCATTCCAAAGTGATTCCAAAATCGCTTTGAAGGACAGATTAAGCACTGGCATCACTGCATCTTTCCCAGTGGAAAGACTTCAAAGCTGACCATAGTGATATTCAGCAATGAGGTGCATAGCGCTTTTTCTGGAATGAGTTCTTGAACTTAATTGTCAGGCCTCGTACAGTGCCTGGCCCATAGTGGCACTGTGGAAGGTTACTGTGACTATAACGGTGGTGCTGGGATGAAGATGACAACTGATGCAGAGCTTGGGGCAAAACAAGTGTTCCAAGCAGAGGCAACACAGGGTTTCCAGGCTGGCTTTGGCCAAAAACCTGAAGTTCAAAAAATTTTAATAGAATTGGCTCGGCGCCTATGGCTCAAGCAGCTAAGACGCCAGTCACATACACCTGAGCTGGCGGGTTCGAATTCAGCCCGGGCTGCCAAACAACAATGACAGATGCAACCAAAAATGGCCAGGTGTTGTGGCAGGAGCCTATGGTCCCAGCTACTTGGGAGGCAGAGGCAAGAGACTCGCTTGAGCCCAGGAATTGGAGGTTGCTGTGAACTGTGGTGTCATAGCACTCTATCCAGGGTGACAGCTTGAGGCTCTGTCTCAAAAAAAAAAAAAAATAAATAAAATTTTACTAGAAGTAAGGGAAGAGAAAGAATTCACAGACATGGAGTGCTTTTATGTGCTGTGACCTTAATTAATCCTCACGTCAAATGTGAGGTGAATGGTTCTGCTCCCACGTCTACAGGAGGACACATTAACACAAATGGTTAAGTCACTCTCAAGTTCTCCAGGACGTCTTAACCAGTGGAATTTCTGGCATCTAGTGCAGGAAGGGTTTCTGGGCTCCTAGGTACTCTCCCTACTCCCTTCCGAGCAAGTCAGGTCCTGGAGACTGCCCAAAGCTCACTCTCTCTGGGGCACAGGCCCTTGAGCCTTTGACAACAAGCAAGGTTTCATTCCAGGCTGGCCTGGTTCAGGTTGACCTGGGCAGGGAATGTCCACTCAGGAGGTGGGCCAGGGAGCTAGAGCCTCCTTTTGCCTCCGCCTGCTCATCAGAGGGCCCCATCCTGTCTCTTCTCCAAGCCTTGTAACCCCTATTCCCCTAGGGTTCAGTTCTGAGTATTTGACACTAAAAGACCCCTATCATCTTTGAAACCACAGAATAGAGAGCTTTGAGGGCCTCAGAGAGCAGAGAGGGGCCTGGCCAGGGCACCAGGAAGCAAGAGAAATGGCAGACCTGGGTGCAAATCTACTTACTGGGGGCGTGACCCTGAGCATAAGTGACGTCTCCCTGAGCCTCTGCTTCCTGCAAAATGGAGAGAAAGATGCCTGCCTGTGTGAGTTTTTAAGATGACAATGTGTGGAAAATGCCTAGCCCAGAGCAGGGACTCAGTCTCTCCTGTCCTGTGTCCTTCCTGTCATTCAGAGCCCCTACACTTCCTTCACTGGGGCCTTCACCGTTTCTGTGCACCACCAGTGCAAGCTGAGTATTTTTCTATAAATAGACTCACTTTTAAAACTCAGTCTCACTTCCACAAAGAAAAAAGCAGCAGCACTTGAAAAGCATTTATTCTTTTGTTTAATTGACATTTATCCAGCAGTCCTCATGCTCCACTTTCATTCTGGGTGCCAGGGGACAGCAGTGGCCCATGACCCCGTGCCCTCACAGAGTGTGCATTTGGCAGGGGAGGCAGGTGGAGAACAAATAGACCATGACATCAGGTGGCACTGCATGCTGTGAAGATAGAGACCAAGGAACAGGGCTAACCTAGAGGGACGGGGACCAGGAACCCTGTTTTATGCAGTGGGGCCAGCAAAGGAGAATTTACCCCAAAGCTAATAAATAAGAAGGGAAAAGAGAGCCTGAGAACTTGTAAGCTTGTGATCGTGGGGCTGTGGGCTGGGTGTCATGTGGTAGGTGCATCTCCCCCGTGCAGGGGACATCCCAAGGTGTGAGGGAGCAGATGGGGAGATAGCCCTGGCTTTGCCCAGAAAGATCCGGTTTCCCCTGGACCCTTTTTCCAGCACAGCCTTCTGGGAGAGATTACGATTGCAAAGAGCAACACAATGCTGCTAGAGAAGTAGCTTAGTGGGTTCTGGGGGTGCTTGTCTCCCTGAGAAAGGCAGTTTGTTTGAGAGCTGACTCCAGTCCACAGGATAGAACCACGCCAGGCCCCCCAGCTGACATGTGGAGAGAGAAGGTCCCTCAGACAGGGAGGGCCCTGGCCAACCCTAACGGCATGGGCTTCCAGAATCCTGAGGGGACCATGGAGGGGACTCTGGGAGCCACATAAGTTGCAGCTCCAGCACTTCCAGTACCTCCTGCTAAGGGCAAACTATGACAGGCCAGAGTCCTGGGCTTACTGAGAACCCAGGAGGCCTCTATCCAGCAGGTTCGTTTAGTATGGGAGAAACCTGTGTGGTTTGCTCCATAGTTAGAGTACCTGGGCCTGGAGGGGTAGGGGGAGACTGGTACCTGGAGAGGGGAAAGAGGAGAATAGCCAGTTGACATGGAGGCTGGCAAAAGTTTCAATAAATGAAATGCAAAAACACAAAACTTCACTGTTCACAGAGCAATGCAACCTCCTGGTGACCCAAGGGCCATCAATGACATTTCTACTACCTGCAGTGACTTTGGAGTGGGAAGATCAAGAAGAAAGACCTAGCTAATTTGGGGTTAACTCCAGAGAAAAAATAAATTAATATCTGAAACTCAGAGCAAAAGAAAGATTAGATCTCACAGAGGTAGGAGTCTGGTGCCAAAGTGGCCAGGGGACAGTTTGGAGCAATTTGCACCTTAGAGGGCTTAGAGTTCCCTCAGTGCATCAAATGAGGGTTTCAACTACTCTGGTTCAGATTTCCAAGGGCTAGGGACACTGGCTGCCACCTGAGTTACATGGGCTTGTGCCAGATACATTTGCAGGGGATGTGAGCTGCAAAAATACATGTAGTATGTCTCCCACCCGCAAGAGCATGCAGTGTAATTCAGCAGGCAAAACAAGATCCCAAGCTTAGGAGACAGAAAGGGGCTTGCAGGAGGCACAGAGAGAGCATGATGGAAGGGGATCCAGGACAGAAGGGAAGAGGGAAGAGAGTGAGAGCTGGAAGGGAGGGAGATGAAGGAGAGAGAAAGAGAGACGTACACAAATACCTCAAGTCAGGATGAGCATGGAGTCTTCCAGGACTTGCAATGCGTTTTCTCCCCATTCCCCTCCCTTTGTGCCTTTGCATCAGGAACTGAGCCAGAGGCACATTGCATGTGTTCTGGAATTCAGATTCCCACCAACTGCTCCTAGGTTCCTCCCCTCCAGCTTCTTGTGCCCAAGGCTTCTTGGCACCACTTCAGTCCCCTGTGCCTGGTGCAAGCTGCCTGGGTCTCACCTCCTGGCTCCTGCCTCCTCTCTCATCCTTCCCTAGGCTCTCCTGCCTGAGAGGCCAGGAGGCCAGGATGCAGGAAACCCACCTAGTACTCACCCAAATGCAATGTGGCATGAACACCCATGGATCAAAGGGGGATAAGCAAATGGCACCCTCTCCTCCCCAGACAGATGGCTCTGAGAGTCATTTCAGGAGGCTCCTTGTAAGGAACAGAGGCAAATCTGTGCAGCCTCGTGCTGGTCACCTTCTTCTCAGCTTTACTCCCTGTCCATTCTCCGGTTTCCTGGGACTATTCTCAGAGAAGCTCATCCCACATAAGCCTTTGACTTGGGCAAAGAAACAGGAAGGATCTGCAGTGCCATCCTGGATGGAGGAAGCACTTGGGACTGCAGGCTTGGCCTCCGTGGAAGCCAAGATCACCCTTCCCTCCCCATCTCCATCAGCAGGCGCACAGACAGGCTTTGCAGACCCCCCTCCTAGCCTCTCTGCTTGGCTCCTACATCCTGAGTTGCCTGGGTTGGAACACTCAGTGTGGTCCACAGGCTGAGTTCTGTAAATAGCCAGTGCTTACCAAGAGTATGTTGACCTCCCCATAGCAGGGTCAATACGATACATTAGTTATCTAACGTTGCTTTGCTGAAAGGGAAAATGACTGCTCTACCAAACCTATCTAGTGACCTGTATTTTCACTGGCCCCTCCAATGCCAGCCTGAGGTCCTAGTGTAGCACCCAGAGCTACCACCTGGATGCCAGGAGCCGGAATGCCCAGCTGAATTCTGCCACAGGCACTGCTTGACCCTGAGGAAGTTCCCCAGGCATCTTTGCCTCTTCCCTGTGAACTGAGGAAGGATGAGACATTCTCCAAGGGCCTTCAAGTCCAGACAGGACCAGAAAATCATGTCCCTTCCTGTGCTCAGAGAAAACAAAGTTCAGATTTAGCCTGTAGAACACCTCCCCAGTTAACACTCTCCCTATAGAATCACTCTTTAATGCTTGATAGAACACATGTCTTTAATACAGTAGTTTGGGGGCTGGTATATATTCTTTTATATTTTTGGAGACAAGATCTTGCTCTCTTGCCCAGGCTGGACTGCAGTGGCACAATCACAGCTCACTGTAACCTCAAATCCATGACCACAAGCCATCCTCTTGCCTCAGCCTTCACAGTAGCAAAGACTACAGATGCATATACCATGCCAACTATTTTTTTTTCTTTTTGTAGAGACAGGATCTCACTATGTTGTCCAATCTGGTCTCAAACTCCTGGCCTCAAGCAATCCTCCCACCTTGGCTTTCCAAAGTGCTGGGATTACAAGCATGAGCCACCATGCCTAGCTTGCTCAAATTTACATGGGGAAAAAACATATGTGTGTGTCTCCAAAACTCAATACAACAATTTTTTTTTTTTTAGAGACAAGGTCTTTAACTATGTTGCTGAGGCTGGTCTTGAAATCCTGGGTCCAAGCAATCCCTTCATCTCAGCCCCCCAAATAGCTAGGACTACAAGCATGAGCCATCACACTCAGCTAATATGACATTTTTTGATGAAGTAATGGGCAGAAAGAGAATCAAGGCACACTCTAAATGCAATTGATAGAATGTCTAAATCAAGTTGTGTTTTGAAAAACATGAAAGTGGCAATGAAGCAGGTGGTACCTCTTGGCTGTTGTTGGCACTCGGAGAGACCAGATTCCTGTGTCTACTTGGTAGATAACTACTTGGTAATGATTACATTGATTATGGAATGGTGAGGAAGCAAAGCTTTAAGCATCTTACAACCAAACATGATCGTTTGTTATGCATATATAAGCATGTTAAGCTATTTTTTTTTTTTCCAGAGACAAAGTCTCAGTTTATCGCCCTGGGTAGAGTGCCGTGGCCTCACACATCTCACAGCAACCTCCAACTCCTGGGCTTAAGCGATTCTCCTGCCTCAGCCTCCCGAGTAACTGGGACTACAGGCGCCCGCCACAACACCCGGCTATTTTTTTGTTGCAGTTTGGCCGGGGTTTTTTGTAGAGACAGGATCTCACTATGTTGTCCAATCTGTCCTGCCACCCTCAGTATATGGGGCTGGTGCCCTACCTCCTGAGCTACAGGCGCTGCCCTATATTGCCCTATTTTAGTTATGTTTTAATAAATTGATTAAGGAACTGGGGTTGACCAATAACAATACCATTTTTCCCCTTTAAAAATAATAGAAATAGTATGAACAACAACTACAAAAAAAAAAAAAAAAAGAACAGGAAATAAGTTCCCAGAAGTGTTTTCACACAGAACATCTCATTTTTGGAGATAGATTACCAACATTAAGCAAGAGAAGCTGGACGTTCTTCCCAATTTACATGGCAGCTGTGTTCCTGGAAAATTCAGTGTACATAAAAGCCTTGCAAATACACTTGGTGTTTATTATGTAAAGCAGAGTTTAGTTTTTAGCTTAGAATCACCTACATCAATGTCCTGAGAGATACTCAGAAGTCACATGGAATACAAGACAATTCTTCTCTAGGAGATAGCCCTAGGTCTTGCAGAGTGTCTAGCACCCTGGTTCCTCATAGGCCACCCAATGTCAACACTGTGACACCAGAGCCACTTCAACACTGTGACCACCAGAAATACTTTCTCCAAAATTTTAAGTGCTGCCTGGGGTATTCCCACTTTCACAGAGAAGCTGCTTAAAGAACAGTCACCATGGCCAGGCACAGTGGCTCATGCCTGTAATCGTAGCACTCTAGGAGGCCAAGACAGGTGGATTGTTTGAGATCAGGAGTTCAAGACCAGCCTGAGCAAGGAGACTCTGTCTCTACTAAAAAATAGAAAAACGAGCCAAGTGTAGTGGTAGGTACTTGTAATCCTAGAGAGGCAGGAGGACTGCCTGAGTCCAGGAGTTTGAGATTGCTATGAGCTAGGCTGCAGCTACAGCACTCTAGCCTGAATGAGAGTGAGACTGAGACTCTACCTCAAAAAACAAAAACAGTCACCACATACACTAAGGTGGGTATGAGTGGGCCGTGGATATGAGGTGTTTATTATTCATGGAAGATTTCAAGGACCTCACCGTTCTTTCTGTAAACTTTTTTTTAATTGCAATATCATTCACAAATCATAAAATTTACTCTTTCAGGCACAATTCAGGGGTTTTTAATATATTCACAAAGTGTGCAACCATCATTACTATCTAATTCCAGAACATTTTCATCACCCTTAAAAGAAAAATCATACCTATTAGTAGCCATTCCCTACCCCCAGCCCCTCTCAAAAACCCCAGGAAGTGCTAATCTACTGCCATCTCTATTGCTATTTCTATTCTACACATTTTATATAAATGGAAGCACACATATCATCATTCCATAATCAATGTGTTTACATCTGGAGCTTTCACTTAGCATGTTTTCAAGGTTCACCTGGCTTATCTACATGGTAGCATGTATCAATAAGTTTTTCCTTTTTATGGTTCAACTCATTTATTTCTATCATTGTATAGATAAACCACAATTTTTCAGTTTGCCATTGATGAACAGTTGAATTGTTTCTTCTTTTTCACTATTATGAATAATGCTGCTATGAACAAATGTTAAGTTTTTGTTTGGACATACTTTTTTCTTGTTGTTTCATGGTGTATGTTTTTAATTCTCGTGAGTATATGCCTAAGAGTAGAATTGTTGCACCATTAAGAGTTTACCTTAATGATGCAACAATTCTTTTTTTCTCTTTTTATTTTAATTTCAGATTAATTGGAGAGTACAAATGTTAGGTTACATTGTTTACATTTCTAAGGTAAAGTTCAAGTGTAGTTGAGCCCTTCACCTGGGGGCATGCTGAACACCTTCACATTGTGCACATTAGGTGAGATCCCACCTCCAATCACCTCTCCTCCTTCTTCTTCCCTCTCCCACCTCTCCCTCCTCTCCCCTCCCCTTTCCTAGATTATATTGTTTTTTTCTTTCATGTGGGTGTATAGTTGTTTATATATTGGTTTCATGTTAGTATTGAGTACATTGGATACTTTTCTTCTCCGTTCTTAAGATCTTTTTCTAAGAAGAATGTGTTTCAACTCCATCTAGGTAAACACAAAAGATGCACAGTTGGTTAAACCATTCGTGGGTGATCAGACCCTTTTCTAATGGCAGACCATGATGAGTGATATGGAGAAAGTTTGGGGCCCCTGAACCTGGGAAGGATAAAATCCCAGGTGAACATCATATGGGTAGAGGTAAACAGAAGGGGCAATGGGTAGTAAGGATGGTCAAGTCACCTCTTTGCAGAGGGAAGTTGTCCATAAACTGTTCACTGTACGAGCCGTGGCTAGGAACCTACCCATTCCCTACCTCAAACCACACTTTTGGATTTCAAAACTACTAAGAAATGAGTATAATTGTGATGGATGTGTTACTTAGTTCAATGTAAGCAGTATCCTGAACCCTATAAATGCATCAATGTACAAAGTTATGATTTAATAAAAAATAATATTTAAAAAAACCCACACTTTTGGGTTCAGACAGTGAAGGCCCCTGTTAAAACTCATATGAAGCTGGGCATAGTAGCTCATGCTATAATCGCAGCACTCCGGGAAGCCAAGGCAGGTAGATTTCTTGAACTCAGGAATTTGAGACCAGCCTGAGCTAGAGCAAGACCCCATCTCTAAAAATAGCCGGGTGTTGTGACAGGTGCCTGTAGTCCCCACTACTTGGGAGGCGGAGGCAAGAGAATTACTTAAGCCCAAGAGTTTGAAGTTGCTGTGAGCAATGATGCCATAGCACTCTACTGAGCATGACAAAGTGAAACTGCCTCAAAAAAAAAGTATGTGTTTCCTGGATGAGGACATATTTAGGTTGCTGATGCTAAACTGAGAGGGATCTCAGCTCTGACTTCCTGAACACCCTCTAGGTCTAAATGGAGAAACTGAGGCCCAGAGTGAGCAAGGGACTTTTTCCAGGCCACAGGCCAGCAAGTTCACAGCAGAACAAAGACCATACTGCCCTCCTACCCACTGACTTCCAGTGAATGAGTTGGGCCGAAGGGGATTCTTAGGCTTCTGGCTGCAAGCAGGGCGCGTGGGGGCATGGGTAGTTTGTTTGGGCAGAAGGTGAACCCCTTGTAGGCCATACCAGGGGGTCCAGACACAGCTCAGAAGCCTCACCCCACCCCACCCCCGCCCCACTGGGACTACCTGCAAATCACATGATCCTTAACAACAATACGTGCTCGGAGGCACCAGGCACTACGCTATGAAATTAGCACACATCATCGCATTAATCCTCCTGACAGCCCCATGAGACGAATATTAATTTTTGTTCAATAAGGCCACTGAGCCTCCAAGAGAATAAGGAACCTGTCCGGCATCACACAATTGAAAAAAACTAAACGAGCTTTCAACTCCAAGTCCACAGACTCCAAGGCCAATGTTCACAATGCCCGTGGCGGCGCTGATTCGGAGAGGCCCTCCAGCTCTCCTCTGTCAGGTGAAAGTTCCCCAGTGCACGGGCGGGTTCGCCTGTTGTCACCCACTAAATCCCAGCGGAGCTTTGCCCCGGGAAGGCGCATCTCTCCACGGTGTCACAGCGCCCCCTGCTGCTCACTCCCGTGTTCTTCTGCGCATTCATCTAAGGATAGAGGGCTGGCTACCTGTTTCCTGAGATTCTCCGGGTCCCCAAATGAGAGCCCTGCTTTCCCCACTAGCCCTTTTGTTCTCTTGAAAGCCCTCCTTGGATTTGGGGTAAAGCAGAGAGAAAAGTGTTTATTTCTAGCCTTCTAGGTCCATCCCCATGGGGCCACAAAACCCTCATCTTCTTACCCTTTCATCACAAAACAGACAAAACAGACCCTGGGCTCAGTATCAGACACTGGAGGACAGTACCTGACACCAGTTCTTCCTGGTCCTAGAAGGCTGGTATAAACTAAATCTCAGTTCCCTCATCTGCATAATGGATACAAAATGCCTACCTTTCTACTGAGGTAATAAAATGAGATGCTGTATGTGTAGGGCCCTGCATCTTGGCAGGTACCCAATACTTGAGCTATCCTCCTTCCTGAGCCTCAGTTTCCCCATCTGCTGTTATCTCTTGGGCACTTGCTGGGCACAGGCACCTGGCCTTCTCCTGCACTGCCTTACCCAGTTATCACAGAAATGCATGAGGCAGAACAGGGAAATCAAGGTTCTGAGAACTCAAGCAACTTACCCAAAGCCACACACCCAGGCAGATGTAGAGCCAGGATTCCAACCCAGGCCAGGCTTATGACCACCATGTCATCGGCAGCAAGATGGACATGACAGTACCTTATACACTATCAAATGTGTAGAGACTGTGCAGGCCTGGGAAGGCAGGGAGGAGGAAGAAAAATTAGGAATTAATCATTGTAAAAAGGAGGCCACAAGGAGAAGGCTCTTGGGACTTGGGTCTATCTCAGCAGACTTCCTGGAGGAGGTGGAGACTGTGCCAAGTCTCACATGTCACCGGGTCAGCAGTCAGAGAAGCTAGAGGAACTGGCTGCCCTCGGGAAAAGTGCCCTTGTGGCAAGGGTGACATTTCCCAATCACACAGTAGCTGGGAGAAAACCAGTCAGGAAAGGATAGTCACAATGGCAGGCAAATAGATTGGATGTTTACACAAGTGTTTATACAGGCCAGGCATACTGCTAACTGCTATATGTGACCTATCCTTTTTAATACCCCTATGGCCCTATAGGATGTATGCATTCACAAGCCTCTTTACCACCTGAGGAAATGCAGTTCTGAGGGATTGACTTTCCCAAGTTCTTACAGCAACTATCAAAGGAGCTAGATTTAAACCCAGGCAGCCTGACTCAGGCCCCACTCCAGGCCCAAGCCAGAGAGCTATGGTTGCCCAGGAGCAAGCCTGGGGCAGGAATCCTCACTTACCTGCCATTTCCATTTGGACGGCCTTCCTGGTGACTTTGCTCTGGGCTGGTGGAAACAGGAAGGGGGAGAAAGCCTACGTTTCCCCTGTGTCCTCAGGCATCCAGTGATGCCAAATTGAGGGTGCCTAGAGAATGAATGAACCTGGCTGCTCAGAAAGACCCATTACCCAGGTCTCTGCTGCCCGCTCCCGCACCACAGGGGAACTTCACAGGGTCATGGCCTTCTGACAGCAACTGACACAAGGCAAGTTCAGTTGGGCCAGCTGCAAGGTAAGGTCCCAAGCCCCTCTAAACAAGGAGCACATGGCCATTGGGGGTTTTTTGGTTTCTTTTTTTTTTTTTTTTTTTTTGAGACAGTGCCTCAAGCTTTCACCATGGGTAGAGAGCCATGATGTCACAGCTCACAGCAACCTTCAGTTCCTGGGCTCAAGCAAGTCTCCTGCCTCCGCCTCCCAAGCAGCGGGTGGATTACAGGCACCCACCACAAGGCCCGAGTGGCTGGCGCCTTAGCCCGTTGAGCCACAGACGCCGAGCCTTTTGGTTTCTTTTTAAAAAAGTTTTTACTGTTGGGCAGCGCCTGTGACTCAAAGGAGTAGAGCGCCGGCCCCATATGCCAGAGGTAGTGGGTTCAAACCCAGACCTGGCCAAAAACTGCAAAAAATTAAAAAAATAAACAAATAAAAAGTTTTTACTGTTAATTGACAAATTATAATTGTATATATTGATGGCAAACAATGTGAGGTCTGAGATACATAAACAAATCAAGTTAATTTTGACAAATCCATCACCTCACTTATCATTTTTTTATGATGAGAATACTCGAAATGTACACACTTAGCAATTTTGAAAAATACGTTGTTGTAAACTATAGTTACCATGTGACGCAATAGAGCACCAAAAAATGTATTCCTCCTGTCTGAATACAGCTGAATACAACTGAAACTTGGTACCCTTTGGCCACCCCATCCCCAGTCCCCTCACTCCCTGTAACCACCTTTCTACTCTCTGATTCTGTGAGTTTAATCGTTTCAGATTCCACACATAATTGAAAATATGTGGTGTTTGTCTTTCCCTGCTAGGCTTATGTCACTTAGCATAATGTCCTCAAGTTCACCTATGTTGTGACAAACGACAGAATTTCCATCCTTTTAGGACTGAATTATATCCCAAATGTGTACGTATACTGCCATTGTTTTTTAACTTCCGATCTGTTGTGGACTGATACTTTTTATAAAATACAATAAAAATGAAGCAGTAAGAAAATGAAATGCTGTTTGGCTCCTGAGCACTGGAAATGTGGTGCCACATGTGAAAATGACAATATTTTAGATATTTTGGGTTACTGTAAACATAATATTAAAGTTAATTTCACTTGTTTTTTTTACTTTTTTTGTAGTGTGGCCATAAAAAGTTTAAAATTACCTAGGTGGCCCACATTCTATTTCTCCTGAGCATGCTGCTCTGAGCATGGCCCCCGCTCTTTTTTCTCAGTGCTGTCCTCACACTCGGTTCCTCTACACTTCACTACAACAGGTCCATGGATGTCTATCCAGCTACTCTAGGTGTTTTTAGAGAAGTTTTCTCTGCAGCAAAAACACCTCTGACCCCAGAAGCCTTCCTAACCTCCCCTCTCTTTCCTCGTTAGCCCATCCCTCCCTCCTGCCAACTGCTGGTCCTTCCCCAGACCTGGACACAGAGTAGCTCCAGAAGGGTCTTTATTCCACCAGACAGATTTCTAAGAGTTAGGACTAGATCTTATTAATCTCTGCATCTCTAGCACCTAAAGCAGTGTCTGCCTCGTCCATAATTAGTGAATATATGTTCAATAATTCAATGAATGAGTGAGTTGGTAAATGAATGAAGCTAGTCCACAGAAGGACAAACTAGGAACAATAAAACCAACCCCTATACTTAGGAAGGACCAGATTGTCAGCCAGATGTTCAAAGACTGAAACCTGGAAATAAAAGAAAGCCCAGCGGGGGCATCGAGCACTAGGTGCCAGGCGGCAGGGTAGGCCCACTCACTAGTTGGGTCAGTGACTCACTCCCTTCTACCTCCCTTTTTGCACATGCCCTTCAAAACTAGGCCTTGGAGGTCAGGCACCATGGCTCACGTCTGTAATCCCAACACTCTGGGAGGCAGAGGTGTCAGATCTCTTGAGCTCAGGAGTTCAAAACCAGCCTGAGCAAGAGCAAGACCTTGTCTCTACTAAAAATAGAAAAACTACCCAGGTGTCATGGCAGGTTCCTGTAGTCCCAGCTACTCAGAAGACTGAGGAGGGAGGAACACTTTAACCCAAGAGTTTGAGGTTGCTGTGAGCTATGATGCCAGGGCACTCTAGCTTGGGCAACAAAGTGAGACTCCACCTCCACAAAAGAAAAGAAAAGGCAAGGAGAAGAAAGGACAGGAAGAGAGAGGAAGGGAGGAAGGAAAGAAGGAAGGAAGGAAGGGGTGCCTATGGCTCATCAAGTAGGACACTGGCCCCATATACCGAAGGTGGTGGGTTCAAACCCGGCCTCGACTGAACTGCAAAAGAGAAAAATAGCCGGGTGTTGTGGCGGCGCCTGTAGTCCCAGCTACTTGGGAGGCTGAGGCAAAAGAATCACCTAAGCCCAGGAGTTGGAGGTTGCTGTGAGCTGCGTGATGCCATGACACTCTACCAAGGGCGATAAAGTGAGATTCTGTCTCTACCAAAAAAAAAAAAAAAAAAAGCTAAAAAACCCATAGAAGACTGGATAAGAGACATGAACAGAACCTTCTCTGAGGAAGATAGATGAATGGCTGACAAACTTGAAAAAATGCTTATTGTCCCCAATCATCAGAGACATGCAAACCAAAACCACTCTGAGATATCACAGGAAGATTAGCCCATATCAAAAAGTCTCAAAGCTGCAGATGCTGCCGAGGATCTGGAGAGAGGGGAACACTCTTATCCTGTTGGGGTGACTGCAAAGTAATACAGCCTCTTTGGGAAGAAGTATGGAGAGTACTTAAAGATCTCAAAGTACTTGACCCTGTTATCCCACTATTAGGCATCTACCAAGAAGAAGAAAATAAGTTTATCATAAGGACATTTGAACTAGCTTGTTTATTGCAGCTCAATTTACAATCGCCAAGAGGTGGAAACAACCTAAATGCCCATCAAATCAGGAATGGATTAACAAATTGTGGTACATGCACACCATGGAATACTATTCAGCCATAAAAAGATGGTGACTTCACATCTTTTGTAATATCCTGGATGGACTTGAAACACATTCTTTTTAGTAAAGTATCACAAGAATGGAAAAGCAATTATCCAATGTACTCAATATCAGTAAGAGGCCAGTAGATGATCGGATGCATGTCCACATAGGAGAAAATTCATTTCAATTCAAGTTGGGAGAGGAGTAATGAGGATGGGAAGAGGGAAATCTTTTTCTTCTCAAACTTACTCCTCATGCGTGCATTCATTCATTAATTCATTCAATATTTGAGCACCTTCTGTCTATCTACGTATACTGTGCTAGGTACTAGATATATGCTGAGAACAATAGCAGTAAAGTCACTGCCCTAACTTAGTCTAGAACGGGTGACATACAAACATGTAACTTTAAATACAAAATAATAAAGAAGGTATGAACAATAATTAAGGAACCTACTTTACTTTGGGGGATGGGGAGAGTCACTAAAGATATACTTACTAACATGATATTTAAGTTGACCTGAAAAATAAATGGAGAGTGGTGTGAGAAAACGAAAATTGTAGTCATTGTGAGACCCTGAGGAGCCCACTATCTTGACATTTTATAGAATTTATCAAAACTATGCAGCCTTAAGCCTTAAGAGTTTTGGGTGAGAGGGAAAATGATGTGAAAAGATGATGATGGGGCAGATGAGAGCTCAATCACAGGGGCCTTATGGACCATATTTTATAAATGTTTAAATTTTTTTTTTTTTAGACAGAGTTTTACATGTTGCCCTCGATAGAGTGCTATAGCATCACAGCTCACAGCAATCTCAAACTCTTGGGCTTACATGATTCTCTTGCCTCAGCCTCCCAGGTAGCTGGGACTACAGGTGCCTGAGAAAATGCCAGGCTAGTTTTTCTTTTTTTCTCTTTGAGACAGAGTCTCAATTTGTTACCTTGGTAGCATCATAGCTCGCAGCAACCTCAAACTCCTGGGCTCCAGTGATCCTCTGGCCTCAGGCTCCCAAGTAGCTAGGACTACAGGCCCTGCCACAACTCCTGGCTATTTTTTTTTTTTTTAAAGAGTTGGGCATTAGTCCAGCATTAGTTTTTCTATTTTTTAGTAGAGATGGGTCTTGCTCTTGCTCAGGCTGGTCTTAACTCCTGAACTTAGGCAATCTATCCACCTCAGCCTCCCAGAGTGCTAGGATTACAGGAATGAGCCACCAAATCTGGCCATGAATATCTCTCCTTATATAAAGTGATGGAGAATTCAAAATAATTTAATTCATGTTAAAAAACATTCACCCTCACCTCTTTGATCAAGTCTTTATTAAAAATAAGCTGTCTAGAATGATTTGACCTTTATGGAATAAACAAATTTAATTAAGAGCTTATTCCCAGTCTTTCTTTTCTGTGGTTGATATCTTTCCTGATGGCTTCTTTCCAGCTGTTGGTTTCTTGGTAGAGGCAGCCTTTTTTTCTCACCAGAGGCTTTTTTCCCTTTCTTCACTGCTACGGCTTCTTGCCTGCAACCCCCTTATCTGGCTTGGCCTGCAGGGCTGCTGCTGTCTTATCCACCTGAAGTCTGGGGATTCCTGGCCTGGCAAAGAATGGTGTTCTGGTGCATGGTCTTTGTATACTTGTAGAGGAATGGACACCATGCTTGCAAAGGACAGTTACTGATTGTTAACACATTAGAAGGAAACGCTGAGAACAGGACAGTCTCCTGGCAAGCCTAGAGATGTCTTGTGACTTGGGGGAATCCCCCAAGTAACTCAGTGTTCCGGAATGAGATAAGGTGGGTCACTCACTAGTAAGCATGTGTTAAACATTGATGCTTAGTAGTTCTTCATGAGGGTTGTGGGGAAAGAACACGTGGGGAGAGCACATAGGTAATTACCTTAACTCTCCACACCTGTTGTGTATATCAATTACCGCAAGTTTCCACACCTGTTGTGTATGTCACTTACCTTAACTCTCCACACCTGGTGTGTATGTCTATTACCTTAACTCTCCACACCTGTTGTGTATAACCTTAATATATAGCCATTGCGGAGGGGGCTCGGGGCTACCCTGCAACTAAAGTTAGCCTGCCTTCCGCAAGCTTGTACTTCTAATCCGTGTTACGCCTGGTTCCTTCCTGCGGTGATCGAGACCAGTGCCATAGGGGTTCTGACACATACTAGTTAAGCTTCAACATGATTCTTGGGTTTTTTTTTAAAGTGCTAATTTTATTAATTTCCCAGGGATCTTTTTTTTAAGTTTATTTTTATTTATTTATTCATTTTTTTGTTTGTTTGCAGTTTGGCCAGGGCTGGGTTTGAACTCGCCACCCTTGGTATATGGGACCAGCACCCTACTCACTGAGCCACAGGCACCACCCCCATGATTCTTGGGTTTTTCAGTGGATTCTTCTTCAGGACTCTTTTTTTCATGGTGCTGGAAGAGCTCTTTGGATTGCTGGGCTTTTTCAAGATGCTTCCGGGTTCATCATCTTGTGCATGGGAAAGTTTTTACTCTTGAGGGAGGCAGCTTTACAGTTTTGTGCCACGTGGCATACAACTCATATAACATCCGGAAAGCACTTTCAGTCCAAATGTAGAAATGTCCCTATGCCCACCAGAAGAAAGTTTCAAAATGTTTAGCTTGCTTACATTATGTGGAGTAATTCTAGGGATGTTCCTGAAAGCCCTGATGATACTATTGTTTTCATTACAGATAAAGCAGGGTCCCCGGTGCTGGATATGACAACTGTCTCATTTTGCCCTTACCAGTTCTTAGTTCCTGAAAGGCATAGACCTTTTTGATATCATTCCAGTCCTTAACTTTTTAAAAAGTAAAACAGCTTCCTTGGTCTTCTTGTACCCTTCCACTTTATCTTCAACCGTTTATGGAAGTTCAGGAACTGCTTCAATTTAATGCCCTTTAGACATGACCAGCACTGGTAAGCCTGAGGCAGCCAGGGCAGAGCAGATGGCATATAGCTTTTGGGTTGTGCTCACTCTACAGTGTCAGTGATGCCAGGTTTTGGATGGTGCAGGCCTGCAGCCTGTAGGACACATATTTCCCAAAGCACCCTGGCAGAAGGGTGAGTCCCACCAGCTCAAACCCTGGGAATTGTAGTCACACCTCTGCCAGCGCCCCAGGACTCAGTGCTGGTCTGATGACTTGCTAATTCACTGACAGCGTAGTGCTGTCTGTTTTTTTTTGCACAAGTTGGTATGAATAAAATTCACAATATCTGGTTGAATGAGAGCTTGAAGACAATAGGAAAAGTCGCATTTTTGTCAGATGACTCCCACTTTTTGGAGAACACTGGTGTCAATGGATGAGCACAAGCCATGGCTGGGAGAGGAGAAGGCCATGTTCCTCTCAAACCAGCAGCTCCTATAGAAAAGTTGAACTTTTAATTGAAATATAGCATATATAAAAGTGCATAAGTTGTAAGTATATGAGTCAATGAGTTTCACAAAGTTAGTACACCTATCTAACCAACTCCTAGAACTAAAAACAGAACATTACCAAGACACCAGAAGACTGTTCCATCTTCCATTCATTAGCCCCCCAGAGAGAACCACAATCATGACTTTTGTTTTTTTTTGAAACAGAGTCTCACTCTGTCACCCTGAATAGAGTGCTGTGGCATCACAGCTCATAGCAACCTCAAACTCTTGGGCTTGAGTGATCTTCCTCCCTCAGCCTCCAAAATAGCTGGGACTATTGGTGCCTGCCACAACACCTGGCTAGTTTTTCTATTTTTAGTAGAGACAGGGTCTCGCTCTTACTCGGGCTGGTCTTGAACTCCTGAGCTTAATCAATCCATTTGCTTCAGCCTCCCAGAGTGCTAGTATTATAGGCATGAGCCACCATGCCCAGCTCCAATCCTGACTTCTTACAGCACAGATTGGTTTCGCCTGTTTGAACTTTAATATAAATGGAATAATATAAAATGTGCTATTACCTCTGACTTCTTTAGCTCAGTGTTATGTATGTGAAATTTATCCATATTGTAGTTAGATTTATTATAGGAAGAGAGATTAGATCAAGAAGATGAGCTAGGCACATATGTTCCAACTCTAAGCAAATCTAAAGAAAAATGAGTGGGTTACGCAGAGCAGATCTGATGTGGGTTATCCTGGTGCATCTTTCCACAGCCCTCGGGTTCTTAATGGAATGTGCAACAGCTGGAGATGATGTCCAGGCAGAGAGAGGTCCTGTTGGACGTGGGAAAACTCAAGTCTTGTTAAGCTTTTGCCCTTTCATTTTTAGGGCTGAGGTCACCATTCAGAAGTAATCCATGTGTTTCCTTTAGTGGGAACAATGCTAAACTTTCTTGATTCTTAATGAAAAGATAATATGTTGGGCGGCATCTGGGGCTCAATGGAGTAGGGTGCTGGCCCCATATGCTGGAGGTGGTGGGTTCAAACCCAGCTCCGGCCAAAAACTGCCAAAAAAAAAAAGACAATGGGTTTATTAACAAGGACACATTCTCTGGAAAGAGAAAGCATCAGTTGGTACCCCGTATTTCTGAGCTTCTTGTTTCACTGAAATCTATTTTTCCCCCACTCTGTAACTCTTATCTGTGAGGCTTTCCTACTGACTTAGATTTGAATATATCATAAATACATTTCTTCACTTTTCTCCTATTGATTAATTATGTGAGGATTTGTTTCTAATCCAAAGAAGAAGAGATGGGTAAAAGAAATAGTGGTAAAGAACACCAGTCAAACAAAATCATTAAGTCTGAGTAACTGTTTATTCCTAAGTCAAACAACTTTATCTGAAACTAAACCCTCAGATTATCCCCTCAAGTGGTAGGATAAGGCAGAATAACGATGGATGGTAGCCGTCAAGGAAGGCTATACATCAGTGATTTTCAACAGGTGTGCCAGGTGTGCGAAAAATTTTAAAGATCATTAATTAAATTATTTTTGAAAGAAGTTCAAAGCACAGTAAGTATATTCTTTGTTTTACTATGTTTTGTTTTTGATCGACACATTTTAAGCATGCCACGGAAAATTTAACTATAGGTTCAAGTGTGCCGTGAGATAAAAAAGGTTGAAAAACACTGCTGTAGATACTGATACTGATGGAGATACTCTTGGCAAAGGTGGTAATGTTTAAATGAAAGTGTATTCCTTCATCAAAGCTGTGTGTGGGGGAAAAAAAAGAAAGTATATTCCTTCAAAATTTAAGGGTAGACTGGGTACAGTGGCTCACACCTGTAATCCTAGCATTTTGAGAGGGCATGGCAGGTGGATTGCTTGAGTTCAGGAGTTTGAGACCAGCCTGAGCAAGAGTGAGACACTGTCTTTACTGAAAATTGAAAAACTAGCTGGGCAGTGTGGCAGGCACCTGTAGTTCCAGCTACTCTGGAGGCTGAGGCAGGAGGATCTTGAGCCCAAGAGATTGAGGTTGCTGTGAGCTAGGCGGATGCCATGGCGCTCTACCCAGGGTGACAGAGGAAGACTCTGTCTCAAAATATATAAATAAGGCTCAGTGCCTGTGGCTCAATGGGCTAAGGCGCCAGCCATGTACACCTGAGCTGGCGGTTCGAATCCAGCCTGGGCCCACCAAACAACAATGATGGCTGCAACCAAAAAAATGGCCAGGCGTTGTGGTAGGTGCCTGTAGTCCCAGCTACTTGGGAGGTGGAGGCAGGAGACTTGCTTGAGGCCAGGAATTGGAGGTTGCTACGAGCTGTGATGCCATAGCACTCTATCCAGGGTGACAGCTTGAGGCTCTGTCTTAAAAAAAAATACATAAATAAATAAATTAAAAATAAATAAATACAAATTTAAGGGTATAAGAAGAAGGGAAATAGGCTGTATATTTTCTAGACCATTAGAGGAATAAAATGGAAAAGAAAATAAATCCCCCAAAAAAGGCAGGAAAGAGAGGGCAACAACAATAAAGAATGGTAAATTGGAAAGATAGCATAAGAGGGAGATAAATTTTTTTAAAGTATCAGTAATTTCAACAAACATGTTGACTCCTAAGTTAATCTCTTTGTTGGACAAGTACAGTCATCCTGGGCAGTGGTAAGGGCAGGCAGACCAATCTAAGCAAAAGGCTGCCAAATTTGCTGTGGGCATCTCTTACTCAGGGCAGCAGGAGTATGACCATTTGCCTCTCTGCAGTCCATGATTTATTCTATGGATAGGAATAGTTAGAAGAGAAATCAGTGTGGATATAACAGCTACATGATTTATTACAATGACCTGATCAGAGTCAATGTGAGAGGCAATAGGGACACAACATCGCAGTGACACATACATAAAGATTTATATATATATAGATTTATATATTTATGCAAGATCCAATCTCCTTCTTTCATTTGTTCTTGTCTGATTTTTTCTCAGGGTGATTCTATGGTACCACTCATCTGGGAACCACTCTAGGCCTTGTCTTCCAATTTTGTTCATTTTGCAGTCAGAGGATGAATTAGATATTGCCTTTTTATTATCTTTTCTTTTCTTTCTTTCTTTTTATTTTTAAGACAGAGTCTCACTCTGTTGCCTGGGTAGAATGCTGTGGCACCATAGCTCACAGTAACCTTAGGCTTTTGGGCTCAAGAGATCTTCTTGCCTCAGCCTCCCAAGTAGCTGGGACTATAGGCACCCCACCACAATGACTGGCTAGTTTTTCTATTTTTAGTAGGGACAGGGTCTCTCTCACTCTTACTAAGGCTGGTCTTGAACTCCTGAGCTCAAATGATCCTCCTGCCTTGGCCTCCCAGATGCTAGGATTACAGGTGTGAGCCACCCTACCGAGCCTTATATTTACATTTATTATTATTTTGATTATTTTTCATTTATATCTGGATTTGACCCAAGGATAAGTGTTTCTGAGACTTTTATTTTACTCACTATCAAAATTGTAATGAATTGGGCGGCGCCTGTGGCTCAGCGGGTAGCTTGCCGGCTCTATATACCTAGGGTGACGGGTTGGAACCCGGCCCTGGCCAGCTAAAACAGCAGTGGCAACTGCAACAAAAATAGCCAGGTATTGTGGCCAGTGCCTGTAGTCCCAGGTACTCTGGAGGCTGAGGCAAGAGAATTGCCCTAGCCCAAGAGCTGGAGGTTGCTTTGAGCTGTAACGCCATGGCGTTCTACCCAGGGCAACAAAGTGAGACTCTGTCTCAAAAAAAAAATATATTTTTAATGAATTAAATTAATCTATTAGAATGTTCAGATTTTTTTTTTTTTTTCTGAGACAGAGTCTCACTATGTCACCCTTGGTGAAGTGCTATGGCATCACAGCTCACAGCAACCTCAAACTCTTGGGCTTAAGTGATTCTCTTGCCTCAGCCTCCTGAATAGCTGAGACTAAGGACACCCACCCCAACACCTGGCTAGTTTTTGGTTGTAGTTGTCATTGTTGTTTAGCAGGCCTGGACCAGGCTTGAACCTGCCAGCCTCAGTGTATGTGGCTGGTGCCCTACTCACTGAGCTATGGGTTCTGAGCCAGAATGTTCGGGGGTTTTTTTAATCCAAAAATATGGGCTGGTTGCTGTGGTTCACGCCTATAATCCTAACACTCTGGGAGGCCAAGACAGGTAGATCATGTGAGCTCAGGAGTTCAAGACCAACCTGAGCAACAGTGAAACTTCATCCCTACTAAAAATAGAAATTTGATCATCTTTTGAGGGTCTGAATTGAATAAAAATATGGAGGAAGGTTGAATTTGCTTTCTGCCTGGGTCAGACATCAATCTTCTCCTGCTCTCAGTATTCCTGTTTTTCAGGCCATGAGACTGAGATTGCAACTCTCTGGCTGTCAGATAAACTACACCAAGGGCTTTCTTGGATCTCCAGTTTGCAGATGGCAGGTCGTGGGATTTTCTAATTCACATGAAACAAGACCTTATAATAAATCTCTTTACACTTATGATACTTAAATATTTATATATGACATATATATTTCTACTATTGGTGCTCTTCTGTGGAGAATCCTAACTAATATAATAACATAGAAGAACATTTAGATGACCTTGAGTTTGGTAATAACTTTTTGTATATAACACCAAAGGCATGACCCATGAAAGAAAGAATCAATAATCTGGATTTCATTGAAATTAAAATTTTCTGCTCTGTGAAAGACATTGTCAAGAGAATGAAAAGGCAAGTCACAAACTGGGAGAAAATGCTTGTCAAAGACATATCAGATAAAAGACTGTTACCCAAAATACATGAAGAACTCTTAAAACTCAACAGTAAGAATACAAATAACCCGATTTAAGAAATGGGCCAAAGACTTTAGCAGACATCTTACCAAAAAAGATATGCAGATGGCAAGTAAGCATGAAAAGATGCTCCATGTTATATGTTGTTAGGGAAATGCATATTAAAATAACCATGAGATATTGCTAAGTACTGATTAGAATGGCCCAAATTCCAAACAACTGACAACTCCAAACAGCAGCAAGGATGTATTGCAACAGGAAGTCTCATTCATTGTTATGAGAATGCAAAATAGCACAGCCACTTTGGAAGACAGTTTGTCATTTATTAGAAAGCTGAACATCATTTTACCATAAGATCTAACAATTATACTCCTTGATATACAGGCTTTTGTGTGAACATAAATTTTAATTTTTCTAGGCTTAAAAATACTAAAAACATTGCGTGTTTTTATAAATAATGTTTGATTGAAATACAACCATGACTATTCACTTACAAATAGACAATTGTCTATGGTGGCTTTCATGCTACAGTGACAGAGTTAAGTAGTTGCAATAGAGAGTGTATGGCTCACCAAACCTATAACATTTCTTATATGGTCCTTTATGGAAATAATTTGTCAATTCCTGCTCTAGGAGGAAGAGATTGCTGAACTTTCCAAGTGTTTTTCTAGAATGGTTGTGTCTTTTTGCACGCCTATCAGCACTATATGAATTTTCCAGTTGCTTTGCAACTTTCTTGGCACCTGGTATTGTCCATTTTTTAATTTAGAAATTTTTATTTTGCCATTTTAATAGATATTCCTATAATTTCCAAAGAAAATTTGGCACATCCAATACCTTTTAAAGTATCATATTGGGGCCAGGTGCAGTGGCTCACTCTTGTAATCCTAGCATTCTAGGAGGCCAAGGTGGGTAGATTGCTTGAGCTTGGGAGTTTGAGACCAGCCTGAGCAAGAGTGAGACCCCATCTCTACTAAAAATAGAAAAAACTAGCTGGGTATGGTAGTGGTGCATGCCTATAGTCCCAGCTACTTGGGAGGCTGAGGCAGGAGGATGTCTTTAGCCCAAGAGTTTGAGGCTGCGTGAGCTATGCTGAATAATGTGGCACTCTACCCAGGGTGACAATGTGAGATTCTATTTAAAAAACCATATTAACTCTTACACTTAGAAGTAAAGGACAAAAAGCTATCTTATTTTAATTTACTACAGCTGATACAGAAAATATTCTTAAAACCTAACCATTTCAAGAACCAAATTGAATTAAAGAATCAGACAAACTCTCAGGAGTTTCTCCCATGGGTCAAAGATAATTCTATTTTTAGTCAATTCCCAGTAAAGAAAGCAAAACAATTATTTTTACACAATAAAATATATTCCTGTAGTTTAATAATATGTCTTTTGGCTGCATAATGAACCAGGTTTTTTTTTTTTTTGAGACGTCTGACAAAGTGAGTGCTTCGGCATCATAGACCCTAACAACCTCAAACTCTTGGGCTTGTGATTCTCATGTCTCAGCCTCCCAAATAGCTGGGACTATAGGCATCTGCCACAACACTAGCTATTTTTAGGGGCGGGGTCTCACTCTTGCTCAGGCTGGTCTCGAACCCATGAGCTCAGGCTATCTACCCACCTCTGCCTCCCAGAGTGCTAGGATTACAGGCGTGAGCCACTACGCCTGGCCATAATGAACCAGTTTTTGAAGGCAGAGACTCTAGTTTTCTCATTCATCAAATAGGTCTGAAACGTGTAATTCAATACTTAGTGTGAAAGATTAAGGATGGCCCCAAATTCTTTGACATGTCTTCCATTGAGAAATGGGGTTTATATCGCTTCCTTTTGAATCTGGGCAGGTTCCCCGCAACTCTGATGAATACGATATGGCAGAAATGACGCTCTGTTAGTTTCTGTTTGTAAGCCTTAAGAGACTGGTGGTTTCCACTTCCTCTCTTTTGTAGCATTCTGGGATCTCTGAGTTGCCATGTAATTAGTCCAGCTCTTTGGAGGCTACCCTTGTGGAGATGCTATGTGTAGGCAAAATGGTTTAAAACTCAAGCTGTGCCCAGACTTGCAGTCTTCTTTGCTAAGGTGTCAGACATATTAATGATGCCATCTTGGACTCTCCAGATCATCCCAATTTTCTAGCAGAGTAATTCAGGACCTTAGATGCCAAGTGGAGGGAAAAAATTACTCAGCTGAGTCCTGCCCAAATTCCTGACCAGCACAATTGTGAGTTATAATACAATATTTGTTTTAAGTCACTAAGTGTTAGGCTAGTTTGTTACACACCAGTAGATAAACAGAACACTTAATCTGAGAGTGTTCAGATTGAGAGTATTGGCTCAAGAAAAGAGAGTATTGGCTCGGTGTCTTTGGCTCAACGGGATAAGGTGCCAGCCACATACACCTGAGCTGGCAGGTTCGAATCCAGCCAGGGCCCACCAAACAACAATGATGGCTACAACCAAAAAATGGCCGGGTGTTGTGATGGATGCCTGTAGTCCCAGCTACTCAGGAGGCGGAGGCAGGAGACTCGCTTGAGCCCAGGAATTGGAGGTTGCTGTGAGTTATGATGCTACAGCACTCTATCCATGGTGACAGCTTGAGGCTCTGTCTCAAAAAAAAACAAAAGAAAAAAAAAAGAAAAGAGTATTAAGACAGATTTTTTGGGGGAGGGGAAGAACAGAACTATTTCATAGAGATTTAAGTTTTTTCTTATGTTGCATGCTGGTTTAAAATCTTTCCCCCATGGGTCCCCATATTCTTGAAGGAAATGAGCATTATTTACTAGAGCATTCTAGAGAAGAACAGACCTGGTGGTATTCTGAAATAAAAAAATATCTCAAAATGGCAAACAATATATCTGTATCTTATCCCCATATATGTACATATGTAACTATATGTATGTCATTTGTGTCATATACACAAATGTATTGTTAAAACTTTAGATAAATTTAACAGAGTTTATTTGGGCAAAGAATGATTTCTGAATTGGGCAGTACTTAGTGTCAGAAGAGGTTTGGGGAGCTCCACCCAGCATTGTGAGCAGTGAGATTTTATAGGAGACAATGTAGAGAAATCATTTGATTGGCTACTGCTAGGTATTTGCCATATTTGGTTATGGTGTGACAAGGCGTTTGCCTTGTTTGGGCATGGCTTTATTAGTTGGCTGCCTGTGATTGGCTAAAGCTTGGCTGTTTGTGATTGGCTGAAAACTGGCTTTTTTTTTTTTTAAATGGACTCTTGCTCTGCAACCCTGGGTAGAGTGCAGAGGCATCATCAGAGCTCACAGCAACCTCAAACTCTTAGATTCAATAGTTCCTCTTGCCTCAGCCTTCCTAGTAGCTGGGACTACTGGGCTATTTTTTCTATTTTTAGTGGAGATGGGGTCTTGCTCTTGTTCAGGCTGGTCTTGAATGCTTGAGCTCAAGCAATCTACTTGTGGCCTCCCAGAGTGCTAGGATTACAAGTTTGAACCACCATGCCTCGCGTGATACCTGGCTGTTTGTTACAAAAGATATACTCTCAAATTGATAAGTAAAATTTTTAGAGTTATTTTATTGTATTATTATTAGAGACAGAGTCTCACTTTATCACCTTTGGTAGAGTGCTTTGGCATAACAGCTCACAGCAACCTCCAACTCCTGGACTTAGGCGATTCTCTTGCCTCAGTCTCCTGAGTAGCTGGGACCACAGGTGCCCGCCACAACCCCTGGCTATTTTTTTTTGTTGCAGTTTGGCCAGGGCTGGTTTTGAAACTGCCACCCTTGGTATATGGGGCTGGCGCCTTACCCACTGAGCCATAGGAGTTGCCCTAGGGTTATTTTAGATTGAAGATATTTTAGATCTAACAGAAAAGTTACAAATATGAGGCAAAAAACTTCTGTATATGTGTACTCAAATTTCCCTGATGTTAACACCTTATATACCCATATATAATATACCCTTATATTCCATGGTTAAAACTAGGAAATGAAAATTGATGATGTCCTAGTAACTGAACTTTAGAGTTTATTTGTATTTCATAATTTTTTTGCTAATGTCCTTTTTTCATTCTAGGATCCAATCCAAGGACTCACACTGCATTTAGTTATTTAGCCATGCGTTGCTTAAAGATAGGGATATGATCTGAGCAGTGCATCATTACGGAATTTTGTCATTGTGCAAATATCATAGAGTATAGTTACACAGACCTGGATGGTATGTATTATAGCCTCCTAAACAGGTAGGCTATATGGTATGGCCTGTTGTTCCCACAGCTACAAACATGTACAGCGTGTTATTGTACTGAATGCTGTAGGCAACTGTAACACAATGGTGAGCATTTGGGCATCTAAACATATCTAAACATAGAAAAGGTATAGTAACAATATCATGATACCATATAATCTTATGGGACCACCACCTTGTATACATGACATCATGGTGTATGTCTATATTTGTGTTTAATTCTCTATGATAAACCCTAGGTGTAGCAGCCTTGATGATGGAGACAGTTGAAACTCAAGCACACTCTCTCTCTCTCTGTTACTTTCCCTTCCTCCTATTTTCTTTAGCTTTCTCTCAGGCACTCACATGATGAGAGTTCTCTCTTTCACTCTGTGGGATCAGTAAATGGGTGGACGTACATTCAGCTGTACCCAAGGCAGTGCAGTTTGCAAGAGTCAAGAAAGGAGAGGGGTGAGAATACTTGTTTTGTGGAGGAGATGGTGGTGTACTGAGGGGGGGGAGGGCTTTAAAAGGGAAAAGGAAAAGTGTAGGAGAGAAGTCAAGAGCTGGCAAATAAGATAGCAGCTTTGTGGGACTCAATCTGAAGGCTCAGCCAGTGAGGTCTCTCATGTACGGTGTGACGTAAAGGGGAGAAAGCACATAATGGAGCACACACAGCTCTCAATCTTTCAACTCCACATTTTAGGGTTGAACTGCTTTAACCTCTAGTGGAATCTAATGTATATTGGGTGGATGTCAACCAGGGGGTCTCACCACCCATCCCAACCCCAACACATATCATGTGAAGAGGTGTATTGATGTCAGGAAACTCCCCAGCGTGAAAGATCACAAGAACACTTCCTGTAATTCTTAGCCACTCCCAGAGGAGGGTTCCTACAGTTTTTATGAGACTAGGAGGAGAATCCCTTCCACATGGGCTAAATTCACTAGTGAACAACAACAAGATACATTTCAATGTTTAAATTGGTGTAAGAAATTAGAAACTACTTATAATAATAATAATCAGGTTATCAGCTCTCTGGTCCTCCCGTTCATCAAACAGCTGCTCCTTCTAGTGCAGCGCCAGCTGCATCCCTGAGGCATCATGGTGAAAGCAAAGGTCGGAATAAACGGATTTGGTTGTATTGGGTGCCTGGTCGTCAGGGCTGCTTTTAACTCTGGCAAAGCGGATATTGTCGCCATCAATGACCCCTTCATTGACCTCAACTGCATGGTCTACATGTTCCAGTATGATTCCACCCATGGCAAATTCTATGGCACAGGCAAGGCTGAGAACGGGAAGCTTGTCATCAATGGAAATCCCATAACCATCTAACAGAAGCAAGATCCCTCCAAAATCAAATGGGGTGAGGCAGGCGCTGAGTATGTTGTGGAGTCCACTGGTGTCTTCACCACCATGGAGAAGGGGCTCACCTACAGGGGGGTGCCAAAAGGGTCATCATCTCTGCCCCTTCTGCTGATGCCCCATGTTTGTGATGGGTGTGAACCACGAGAAGTACAAAAACAGCCTCAGCATTGTCAGCAATGCCTCCTGCACCACCAACTGCTTAGCCCCCTTGGCTAAGGTCATCCATGACAACTTCGGTATTGCGGAGGAACTCATGACCACAGTCCATGCCATCACTGCCACCCAGAAGACTGTGGATGACCCCTCTGGGAAGTTGTGGCGTGATGGTCGCGGAGCTCTCCAGAACATCATGCCTGCCTCAACTGGTGCAGCCAAGGCTGTGGGCAAGGTTATCCCTGAGCTGAATGGAAAGCTCACTGGCATGGCCTTCTGTGTCCCCACTGCCAACATGTCAGTTGTGGATCTCACCTGCTGTCTGGAGAAGGCTGCCAAATACAATGATATCAAGAAGGTGGTGAAGCTGGCATCAGAGGGTCCCCTCAAGGGCATCCTGGGTTATACTGAGCACCAGGTTGTCTCCTCTGACTTCAACAGTGACCCCCATTCTTCTACCTTTGGTGCTGGGGCTGCCATTGCCCTCAATGATCACTTTGTCAAACTCATTGCCTGGTATGATAATGAATTTGGCTACAGCAACAGGGTGGTGGATCTGATGGCCCACATGGCCTCCAAGGAGTAAGAACCCCCAGACCACCAGCCCCAGCCAGAGCA